>LZPO01056655.1:0-18880 GCA_001675575.1 Neotoma lepida
TATATTTCCATATTGGTTTTTATAATGTCCTTAGTGTGAGTTATCCCTAACTTCCCCCTCCCTCTCCTTACTTAAACCTCATCCCCATTACTATCCTTTCTCTTAATATTACCTGTGCCATCCTTAATTTCTAAATCAGAATTTCCATTGGGTTCCCCTTTATAGACAAGGAAGTTTTTACTTTTCAACTCAGTGAATTTCTGTTGCCCTTTTTCTCACCTTTCCTTTAAAAGGGGTACTTCATCTAGTCAGACATGCTGACAGTGTCTGGTAAATGTTAGAAGATATGGGACATTGATGAGGAAACGTTACATTAACATAACTAAGGGGATCTTCTGTTCACCAGTAGAAGCAATAGAGGGAAAGCAGATTTACCCACAAATCAATGGGAGGAGACAGACCTGACTTTGAAACTTGCCTCTTCTTAGGGGAATCCTCATAAACAAGTTCCTTATGTCTCTGACCTTCAGTTTTCTCATCTGTAAAATGATGCCATGCTGATTAAATGAGATGACAAATTCAAAGTATAAGTGTGTATGACTCTTCCTTGGGAAAAGGTAATAGGCAGTTGTAGTCCTACTTGAAATTATGACATGAACTGTGAACTGACGTGAACTGTGAACTGCTACTTGGAAGAGATTCTGAAAAATCTACAGTGTGCTTCTCTCCCTACATCAGACACTTCCCATCATCCAGGGAAGTCAATGAGCTAAGTTGAGTCAGAAGAGAGGATACTTGAAGGCAAAGGAAAGGAACTTATCTTCCCATAGTTGACAACAGCACTTTGGTACCCACTTCAGCTTGTCTCAGATTTCATGAATGGAACTCTTGATCATGCACAGTGGACACCCACCACTCTTTGTAATTGTTGTAAATCAAAGACTAAAATGTTACCTCTCAAACGAGTTCTTGCATATGTTCAGAGAGTTTGTGCCAGTAATTATCAAGTATCCATACACACATACAGGTTTAGGATGTACCAACAGCAAGCACTTTAGAAAGATCTTAAAGATATGATGAGGAGAATGAGAGCAGACCATATGCAATTATGAAAAAGGCAGGGCTTGTGATGACTTCTTATCTCTTCTGGGCATCTTCTCCTTGTACCCTGATGACCCTTTGATTAAGTGAATAAGAAAATGACAGTATATGTGAATATGTACTCGACCTATAAAAGTCCTGTCTCTTAGAAAATAGGCTTTCCAAATAAGCAGACATATTTTGATTTGAAATTATGTAATCTATAAATCCTCTTGACATTTCTGTCTTGACCAGGTGACCCCACCACCCACCCACTCACATACACCTGCCATTTCATTTCATTACTTGGCTCCATATGTTTTCCTTAAGGAGTTTGCATCACAAATTCTTCCTCTTTTCTGAACTCAAAATATACCTTTATATAACTTTTTTTCTAGTTTAAAACAAGTTAAGGGAAAAAAAAACCCACTCGGAGAAAGTAATATACAAACTACTTCAATGGTTAAATGATTGTTATGCCTAGGGGGTGTCCTTTAAATGAGGGCAACTGGAAGACTAGGTGGTATATTAACTTAAGAAATGAAGTGCTACAGTATAGTGTTCTAAGATCCATAATTGTATGTGGAGGTCTTAGTTATGAAGACAATTTTGAGGGCCTTCCTCCCCCCCAGATCACATAAAACAGAGGCCACATTCACCACTCACATGGCGTTTCTAACCACTTTTATGATCAAGTCATTAAAAGTCTGTAAGGACCAGCAGTATTTTTCTTTGCCATTCCACATGGCTTCAAATGGTCAACAGGTAGAAAGGGAAAATATCACTGAACAAAATCAAGCTGGGCATGGCAATGCACACCTCTGATCTCTGCATTTGGGTGGCAGAGGGAGGAGGATCATCACAGGTTCTAGTCCGGCCTAGTCTACATAGCACATTCAGGACAGCCAAGGCTACATGGAAAGACCTATCTCAAAACAAATCAAAACTTGATTAAGCCTCCAGAATTACCAAATTTTAAACATTTAAATCTAAAACATCGTATATTTTCTACAAAGCTTTTCAATAGAACACTGCCAAGAGGTCAAGCAGGCCTGAAACTTCATCTCTCATTAGATTCTGCTCTGATACTTCTACCCCACACTGTGCTTCAATGTAAGAGAATCTTAGAATGTTTTTTATGATAACAAAAGCTTCTCATCTTTGAAAATAACATTCCAAACATCAGTCACTAAAACAATGATTGTTTCTAAGGTTCTCAAAGTCCTATTCTCCCAGAATTCCTGGAAGATTCAAAGTTATTCTACAGAAGAATAGAAATTGTAGTCTGAAGAAAGTAGACAAGACTGGCTGTAGGCTGTACAGTGGATTCCCAAGTGAAGAAAGGGGACTTGTTGTCCTGGGACTAAAGTGAGAGCTCTTCCCATCACTTAGCTATAGAAAAGCCTCCAGATCAAAGTGGGTAGGTGCTTGAGCTGCCATCAGGCTCCTGGCTAGAAAGGATCAGTGTGGTTATGTTGTGATTGATATTGCCCTGCGATGTGTACACTCTGTTAGACAAGCTGCTTTCTTCCTGTGTTTCTCTAACAGGCAACCTCATTGCTGGAGAGGACTGTCAGCTGCCTGCTCTGTCTAGCCACCATCACATGCCTCCCCACTGGAGCTGACCACAGACCAGCATCTCCACAGCATGAATAATTAGGTAGGCATAATGGAAGGCACTCACTGCACCCTCCAGTTGCATAACCCCATCACTGAACTCTGCTATATCAGCTTCTATCTTCCAAAGGGGGAAGTCAGAGGATTTTCATACAAGGGCACTGTAACTCTAGACAGATCCAATAACGCTTTTCATAACTGCTACCAAGTCAGGGAGGGGCCAGACATCACCAGCCTCAGCCAGCAGCCAAACGAACATCCCGGCGACATATTTTTCAAACAGACTCCCACAAAAGACATTCTGACAGAGCTATACAAGCTCACAGCAGAGAGGGAGAGGCTGCTGGACAGTCTGCTGAGGTCAGACCACATCCTGGGCATTTCAATGGGGAGCCAGGAAGGAAAGTTGCAGGAACTGTCAGTGAGCCTTGCACCCGAGGACGACAGCTTCCAGAGCGCTGGCAACTGGAGCAGGGAGCTCGCTGTGAACTCGCTCATTAGGAGGAGCACCCAAGGGAGCAAAAAGCCCTGGAGGTCTGGCAGGAGGAGAGAGAGCCCGGAGGAGCTCAAGCTGAAGAGAACCAGGAGGAAAGGGCGTGGCCGCCAGGAATCAGCTCGTCAGATGGGGAAGGACCAGGTCTGTTCCAGTAGCTCCCTTCCTCCTTCCCGGGTTAGGCCTAATCTTCGGCTCCTAGAAGAAAGAGGAAACTTAGTTCCCCAAGGAACACTTACCTCTTCCCCACGGAGGAGAGAGAGCTGCCCTGCCAACATCCTCAGAACACCAGATGCAGACCTGGGCTTTGGGAGCTCTGGGAGGACCTCAGAGGACACTGATCTTGAAGGACCTCTGTCCCCTGACAGCAGCCCCACTGAGGTAGGAGATGCTGGCATAGGAAGGCAGCTCAGGAGTCCTCAGGAGCAGGAGCCTCCAAGTTTGCCCGAAAGTCATGAGAAACATCCAGGGCCAGAGAGGGGCGGGACTCGGAAGTCAAAATCATTGGAAAGGACTTGCAGGAAGAAACCTGTTTCTAAAGTGGTGGCCAAGGTCCAGGAGCTGTCTGCTCAAGTTCAAAGAGTAGTTAGGGCTCATCCTGATGGTGAGGAAAGGGTTGCCTTTTGCTCAGAGACCCATACTGAGTTTATCCCCAAAGCTGACTTCCTCATCCTCTCAGGAGCTAAGGATGAGACTCAAAGTTCCAGGAGCCTGGGGGAGGAGCAGCAAGGAGTCAAGTCATTGCAACCCTCAGCCACAGAGAGAGCCTCTGTTCCCAGTGAACCAGCCAGCACCGAGGGGGCTGTGAACAAGGTTCTCCGGAAGGTGATAGAGAGTGAGAAGCTAGATGAAGCCACTGAGGGGAAAAGACTAGGCTTCCCCCTCAACACAGGGGCCACCCTCACTTTCCCAGAAACTAGAAGCCAAAGGAAGGCTGGGCTACCCCAGCGTGGCCATAAATTTTTGCTTCTGGATCTGCCCCACACTGTAGGTCCTGATTCCCCACAACCCAAATGTGATGAGAGGAAGCCAACCCCCCAAACACCAACAGCTCGCGGCATGGTATTCAATAATTCATCGCCTCAGTCCAGCGCACACAAACGGCTGTCACCTGTTCCCTCGCCTCTGTCTCCAAGGTGCCCCAGCCCTCAGCAACACCACAGGATCCTCCTGCTCCCTCCACTGCCCAGTGAAGGGGAAGCTGTTTTTAATGAGTGCCCTGGTAGGAAGAACGGTGTCTCCTCCGGGTTCCCCTCGGCTGTCACCTTGGAGCCATCATCTTCTACGAAGGTCACGGAGACCAAAGGAGGCAGCCCGACTTCCCTCAGAGCAAGCCAAACTTGGCTGGTATCTGAGGAACCTTCAGAAAAAGGCTTGAGGCGGGAGAAGATCACAGCTCCACCCCAGCACCAGCCACCCCCAGGTTAGTCTCTGTTTAAGCTGTTTAGATCTGTGTTTGGGAGATTCAGATACAATTGGTTGGCTTCTGCTGTTAAGAGACTAGCTAATTAACAGTGGACTGATATTCCTAGGGACTGTTTATTCACTTGGTAACAAGAAAACTGAGATTTGTGTAGGGGGCGTGGGAATGGTAAAGATGCTGTTGACCCAGAGAACTAAGAATGCAATTTTTTCTAGTAGCAATACTTCTCATGAGCTTTTGAGATTTGCTTGTGTGTTTGTTTGTTTATTTATTTATTTATTTATTTATTTATTTATTTATTTATTTATTTATTTATTTATTTATCTGTGGCACATAAAGTTGCCTCCGAGATTGCTTAACACCAGGACTCAAAAAGAAACAGGCAGAGAAGCAGCAGCCTGTCTGTGCCTTTGATGTCAGCATTGAGTAATTGGCCCATTGACCTAAATTCTACTGGTGATGCTGTTGATGTCATTCTAGGGAGTCTTTAAGCAAAAGGACAAAAGCATACTGTTTTTATTCATATGTCAGTAGCTACTGAGGTTTTGTTCTGTTTTCTATATTTTTGTAAGTGCCATGATTTATGACAAAAATACTTTTGTTTCCAGAAAGGAAGCATTCAATCTAACATAAGATATTTGGGTGCATAGTGTGCTGGTCCGTGCCTATAGTTCCAGCAGTTGGAAGGCTAGGGTAGGGGGATCACCAGTAAGGCTGGCCCTGACTACAGAGAGAATTTAAGGCCAGCCTGGGCTACAGGGAAAGTTTAAGGCCAGCTGAACTTGACAGTGAAACCCTGTCTGAAAACAAGACACAATTTTCTTTTTTGGAAAAAGGAACTGGGTTCAGGTTTTCTTTTATTCTTTTTTCAATGTAGCCACTCAAATAAGCACAATGCAGCTGTTGGATGTTAAATATGTTTTATTGATCGGTTACTACTGTGACTAGAGTAACAATGCCATTTTTTATGCATAAGGTACTAATGAGCTCCTCTGACTTGTATGCTTGATGTCATTTAAATTTTTACATGAAAATAATTTTGAGTGTTCAATTATAAGTCCCAATCCTGGATCCTTGCCATTTTCCAAGCCAGTATACTCAAACATTCAGGGTTTTGTACACCCCTGTGCAGGTGATCAGGTCTTCAGCAGCATATGGTCAGCGTCTTAGGTTAGAAAATAACTTGTAATATGATATATGATCTCTTAGAGGGTACTGGAATTTTATTTATAGAGAGCTCATGTGAAATTTTGAGATAAAAATATTGATTTAGCAAAGAAGCATTGCCAGAAGCTTTCAGTTCCTCTTGAGTTTGTGACAGTTTATACATTTCTCTACATCCCTGATACAGGGAGGTGTTTCTTTAAAATGTGGTCAATACTTTTTCCATCTTGTTTATTCAATATGTCGATCTTAGTTTGGTAAAACTTGCCACTTTCTGTCCCAATAGGAAAGTCATAGAATTCTAAAATTTGCATCATGCACTGCAAAACCCTAATAATGAAAATACTTTCTTAGCATGGATGCTGGCAACTTGGAATCCCTTGGCAAGCCAGCTCAGTGGCGTTAGAGGAGGAAGCAGAGTGTGGAATTGTTGCCTTAACTCTGAAGGTTCTGTTATAGATAGTGTTGATGTCAACAGTCTAAATTTTCACCTGGGAGACGGGCCTTTGAGCATGCCTGTGGATAGTATCTTGATTATGTTTATTGGTGTGGGAAGATCTATCTTAACTGTAGTTGGGACCATTACCTTAGCATGGCATACTGGACCATATAAAATGGATAAAGGGAGCTGAGCACCAGCATATATTGATTAATTGCCTTCTGCTTGTGGGTTGTTGATACAGTTCGACCAACTGATTCAAGTTCCGGCTGCTTTGGTTTGCCTGCCATGATGAACTCTGAGCCAAAATGAACCTTTCTCCCTTAAGTTGCTTTTGTCAGGGTGTCTGGTCACAGCAACAAGAAAAGAGACCTCCTGTGCATCTAACCTTATAAGGTTATAAAGAGTTGAAAAGCAGGAGGAGAGTAGGAGTGGGAGAGACCTTGGTTTCTTTCTTAGATAAAATCACTTTGTCCCAAGACACTCAAACCCTATCTTACTGGCTTCTTCTTGAGAAGAATGGAAGAGGAAGAGTTCTAGGTAGCACCTTTGATCTATGGTATATCTTTTTGTCCCTTTTCTTCTCTTTACTTTCCCTTCTTTAGCCAGAGTCCTTGTCATTTTTTAGTTACTCCTGCAGCGAGTTCAGCTAGGGAGAATTTTATCTTTCTGGCTGCTTCTGTCTTGCTTTTCACATCTCCTCTCACTCAGTCTCAGTAGAGGCCTCAGACAGTAGCAGCTGGCTGTCTGAAGGTAACTCATTTACCATCATCCTACAGGGGTCCTTCATCTGACTCCAACTCCCACTTTTTCCCCAAGTTAGCTATTAACTAGATTGAGTTTATGGTCTGTGGACTGTATTTCCTCTGGAAATAACTAGTTTTTTTCACTGAAGTGATGAGAGCAAGATAATTGAAAGTCCTCATTAATTACTCAAGTAAGAGATTAACTCCTTGGGGTTTAGTGTTTGGATTATTTCAGGTTTTCTGTTTTCATTTATTTTCAATCAAAAGACCTGTTTCTAGCTGGAAGACTCTAGAGTTATAGGCAAGTAGTCAATTCTGTGCAGAAAGTGAAATCCATATATTACAAGACCTATCATTTAAATCCAGTGCCATTGCCAGCCATGCAGGGCACAAGATAAAGTTATCACAAAGGCCATTGAGTCATCTTCTGTTGGCTTTATAAATTTTCTAACTCTTCATCCCATGCCCTGTACACAGGAATTTCTTATATGTCAACAATATGATCAAGCAAAGTATATACTAAATAGGAAAAGTGTCCAGAGTTTTCTTCTCATAGACCCCTCTGCTAACCACTTTATACTGGTTTACAGGACTTTACTTTGGTGATAGAGGTGACTGAATGTTGTCAAGCCTTTGAGAAACATTATTTCCTTAAATTAACTTTGAGAGATTTTTTTAGTTGTGCTAACCTACATAACAGTGTTTTGGGGGCTTAGCATTGGAATTCTTTTTGGGTTTTCTGTTTTCATTTATCTTGATCTAAAAATGAACCCTTTTAATGACACAAACATCACATGACAGTTGACTCACCACTCTGAAACAATATCTAGTCTTCTTTGTGTTGTTCAGCTAACATGATTTTTGGTCTTTGGAGTTAGTGTGTTTGGAGTTAGTCTTAGGTGTGATGGAAGCACATGCCTCAAACAAAATTGATTTTGAAATTATTTGACCAATCCTTGTTCTCATAAAAGATGTAATTAATGTCAGCTTATTTAAAATTGAGAGGCACTCATGTAAAAGAGTATATTGTATCTAATTCTTCTGTCAAAACTTTGGTTTCCCTCTGGGTTTATATTATGTGGAGTAGATATAAATTCTTTCCATTTAAGCATTGAGGTTTGATGTAATTTGATGAAATTTAAGAAAGTCCAAAATATTAATAGATATATAGATACATATTTAGCTAACTTCAGAAATTATGTAGTACATAGAAAGTTAACTGTAACTGTAAATAAAGTAGAGATTACAGAAATTGTATATACCTTATTATATTGAGAATATAATAACTGAATTAACAGGAGATATCAAATGGTCATCATAAAATTATACGTAGGTATGACCTAGTTAATGACCTACATTAAATGAATGTATGTGCCAGTATGACTATGTGCATACAGGTATTTACTGTAGCAATTTAAATTTTTATTATCATTATTATGACTGTTATTTTTGTACATGTGTGTGACGGAGGTGGTGTGCAGGCATGGAGGTCAGAGCACTGCTTTGTGGTGTCAGTTCTCTGCTTCTACCTTTATGTGGGCTCTAGGGATTGACTTTAGATCATCAGGCTTGCATGGCAGACACTTTACCTGCTAAGCATCTTGCTGGCCTTGTAGCAATTTTTGTATTTTCAAAACATCTAGAAAAAAAAAAAACTGGATGTCCATCAATGGAGACATGTTTAAATATATTATAACACGTTTTTCTTCTGTAATATTATGAAGCTATCCAAAGTATCAATATAGATTTCTAACAAGTTACAAAATAATGTGTAGAATGTTCTTGTTTTTTTGTAAAACTACCGTCACTTCTTCCCATATACAAATATGTGTATTTGGCATATGTTTGAATATCACAGAAACAAGTGTGAAGAAAGATTGGTCAGACTGTTAACATTGAAAAGGCAAGACAGTTGCAAGTGGGTAACACACTGGAAAGCACTGTGTAAGAACTGGCTACGTGGGAGCATTCACTTAGCTACTTTCCATATTTTCACACTGTTTCCCTAGGTGTGGGGTATAATTATTGTAATCATTTTATTTATTATTTTTCCTGGTGTATGTATGTGTTTGTGTGTGTCGGTGTGTGCTCATGCCTGTGCCCATGCCCATGCCCAGGCCAAAAAATACCAAGTGTTCCGCTCTGTCACTCTCCACCTTTTTCTCTTGAGACAAGGTTTCTCACTGAATCTGGAGCCAAGCTGGCAGCCAGCAAGCCTCAGTGATCCTCCTGTCTCTGACCACCATAGTGCTGGGGTTATAGGCACAAATGCAGCCACACAGTCTTTCATGTGGGTTCTTGGGATTTGAACTCAGTTTCTCATGCTTACACATCAAGCTGTCTTACTTACTGAGCTATGTCTGTAATGGCAATTCTACTCATTTTTAATTTTTTTCTTTTTAATATATTTTACAATTTATTTTATGCATTATTATTTTAAAAATTGGGGGGGGGATCAAACACCAAAATTAGCCAGTCTCTCAAACTATATATCTCAATGAACTTCTGTACAGTTAAGTGGCCATTTGAAAGGGAATCTTCATACTGAAAGAACTTCATACTGTGTTTTTATATTTTCCATATCTAATATACTTTATGTACTAATCTACCACCAAAGTTGAAAAATCCATGACAGTGTTAGAACTACAAAAATGATTAGCTTTATGTCCTACTTCATAACTCATATTCATTGCCTGCATTCAGTCTCTCTTAATCCCCTCATGTCTACCTTTTTTCTCCTTTTGAAATGCTATACTGTACCCACATTTACATATGTTTATATATACACATATCTTGTTGGCTAGATTCTGCATATGAGGGAGAACACGCTTCTTTTCTTTCTGAGATTGTGTGACTTTGCTTAATACTATACATTCTCAGTTCATCCATTTTCCTGAAAATGTTGTGCTTTTATTTTTCTTTAGAGATGAATTGTGTTTGTGTGCACACACACACACCAAATTTTCTTTTTTAAGATTTATTTTATTTTATGTGTATAAGTGTTTTGTTCGCAGGTATGTCTGTGCCCCATGTGAATGCCTGGTGCCCATGGAAGTAAGAAGAGGGTATGGGATGCCCTGAAACTGGAGTTGTGTATGGTTGTGAGCCTCAGTGTGGGAGCTTGGCATTGAACCAAAGTCCTCCACAAGAACAAGGCTCTTAACTGATGAGCCATCTCTCCAGCCACACATACTAAATTTTCATTATCCATTCATGTGTTGATGGACAACTATGTTGATTCCAGCCGTTTGCTATAGTGAATAATGTACCAATAAACATGGCATGTAAGCATCTCAATGGTAGTGTATAGAGTTCTCTGGATATATGCCCAGGAGTAAGAGAAATGGGCCATATGGTAGTTCTATTTTTAAGATTTGAGAAATCTCAAAACTGATTTCCACAGTGGCTGTATTTACTCCCCACCAATGGTGAACAAGGGTTTCTTTCTCTCCATTTGTTATTAAATGTGTTAATGAAAGCCATTCTGACTGGGGTGAGGTGGTATTTCAAAGTAGTTCTAATTTGTATTCCCCCAATGACTAGGGATATTGAATACTTTTTAATATACTTATTGGCCTTTTCTGCTTCTTTTTGCCAAGTGTTTAATTCAGATCATCTGCCTTTTTTTGATTGGCAATTTTATTTCCTTGGTGTTTAATTTCTGCAGTTCTTTGTAAATTCTAGTCTCTTGTAAATTAAGTCCCTTGCTTAAGTGTAGCTAGTAAAGGTTTTCCCCCATTCTATAGACTGCCTGCTTGCTCTGCTGTTGTTTTCTTTGCTGTACAGCAACTTTTTCTTCTATAGTCCTATCTGTTGATACTTAGAGTTAGCTCCTATGCTTTCATTGTTCTATTTTAAAAGTCTGTAGGTAATCCAAACTCTTGAAAGGTATCCCCTGTGTTTCTTCTAGAAAATGCACTTTTATTTCTTTAAGAAAAACCACAAAGAAATGTGCTGTATTGAGTGTCATATATGTGATGTGTAGGAGTAGGATTATAGTGGAAGCACATTTTTAGTGTTTTCCTGTATCTTCTAATGAAGCAGGAAACTCAACACTGAAAATATAGCATTTGTCAAAAAAGGAAAGTGTCTGGAGAACCATGGAGGCAATGCCCTAAAGGGAGTATATTTGTTGGAAAAATTGATGAGAACAGAACAAAATCAGAACCTAACCAAGAGGGCAATCTAGAAGGGGTCTTGGATTCAACAGAGTTCCAACAGGGAACAGACACCTCCAGGCCCAGAGTAGAGGGGGGGACAACAAGGAATGGAGTTATCCCTGGAGCCTCACGAAGGGACCAATAGGAGAGGACCATGTGGTAGGAGCAGTAGATAGCCTGACCCGACTTTCTGAAGTAACTAAGCAAAAGACCAAGTGTAAGGGAACCAGCAAGCTGCTGGTTATAGCCTGCAAGGTCTACCCTCCAGGGCCCAGCCGCAGAAAGATGAGGAGTGGGAGACTTGATGATGCAGGTGAACTACCTGCAGCATGAAGACCAAGAAAAGACTTGCTTGTGATTGCCTTAGAGGAAGCCATTTCAGTAGAATGATCTGCTTGTAAGCAGGTGGTAAGCAACTGTGATTAGGGGGTGTTGGCGAAGTAGAAATGATAGCTAAAGTTTCCCCTAAAATATCAGTGAATAGATGTGGAAAGACAGAATGGTATTTAGATGGCCACAGAGTGAATACAAAGCTGGGGGAGCGAGGCATGGGCATATGGTTTTTGTTTTTGTTTTTGTTTTTTTACATAGCAATGGTCATGTTGGTGGTGACTACTGTAGTGTTTCCTTCCTTTTCCTTATTTTATAACCCTGTGTTGAATCAGGTTGACTGTCTCTTTCATTGTTAAGAGTTCACACAGAAAAAGTAAATGAATTAGAAGACCTTCTCGTGTAGTTTTTGGTCCATAGATTAAAAAAGAAATTATCTTTTTTTTTTTAGAGACTGGAGCTCATGTTCTCAATAATGATTGGTATTGTTGTATATGCTTTTTTTTCTTTAAGAACATAGAATTAAATCTGTCTTACTCAGTTAGCTCAAATTAAGGATAGCTGATCAGTTATGAAACATTCTACCAACAAACAATTTGTATTATGAGGTCAATTTCCATACACAATAAATGATGAGTATTTCATTCACTTTTCGTTTTGGAAAAAGGATGTGCTTCAGACGTTCGGACTGTTTGTGGCCTGATTGTCTTTCCTGGACTGTGGTTGTGTTGTGCTGTGAGGATAACACCTTCTAATAAATGGTGCTTCATTTGTCTCTTTTTTATTCTTAGATTCAGAACACAAGAGTTAAAGCAAGATGTCAGTCTGTGGTATTAGACTTGCAAAGCTATCTAAATAATTCCAAAGATGATAGAAATAGCAGAATTAGCATCATGGTTAAAAGTAAAAGCTACTTGGGTGGGAGAAATGGCTCAGAAGTTAGGAGCACTAGCTGTTCTTCCAGAGGTCCTTAGTTCAATTCCCAGCAACCACATGGTGGCTCATCACCATCAGTAATGACATCTGGTGCCCTTTTCTGGAGTGCAGGCATACACACAGGCAGGACACTGTATACATAATAAATAAATAAATCTAAAAAAAAAAAAGAACCAAGAGTATTAAAAAAAAAGTAAGAGCTACTTAAAAATAAAAAAAAAATAAATAAATAATGTGTTGTGGTAGTTTGAATGAAAATAGCCCCCATAGGCTCTAGGGAATGGCACTAATTTGAAAGGATTAGGACATGTGGCCTTGTTGGAGTAGTTATGGCATTGTTAGAGGAAGTGTGTCACTGGTGTTGGGGTTTGAGGTTTCAGAAGCTCATGCCAGGCCCAGTGGCTCACTCTCTCTATTCCTGCTGATCCAGATATAGGACTATTAGCTACCTCTCCAGCAGCGTGTCTGTATGCTGCCATGCTTCCTGCCATGATGATAATGGACTAAACCTCTGAAACTGTAAGCTAGCCCCAATTAGATGTTTTCCTTTATAAGAGTTGCTGTGATAATGGTGTCTTTTCACAGCAGTAGAAACTCTAACTAAGACATGGGTATTAAACTTTAAAGAAGTTTAATGTGTGTTTATAGATGTGTGTATGTATATATGTATACACACATGCACATGCACAGTGCATGCACACACACACGCACATGTGCACGCACACACACACACACACACACACACACACAACCACTCTTCCAGATTGTCATTGATTGAGACATCTACAGACTCATACTGTTGAGCCTGCTATGGTGGCCACATGCCTTTAATCCCAGCACTTGGGAAAGAGAGGCAGGTAGATCACTGTGATCTGTAGGCCAGCCTAGTCTACATAGTGAGTTCCAGGCCAACCAGAGCTACATAGTGAGACTCTGTCTGAAAACAAATAAATAACCCAAACCAACAATATGAAACACCTTAAACTTTTGAACCTTTAAGTGAATTACAAGCATTTTTGTCTAATTGATGAAGCTGAATATTGAATATTGAAGATATATGTTTTATCCCATTCCTTATGAACTCTCTGAGTGAGGGTGCTTTTTTTATAATAATGAAAACATTAGCTACCACTCTTACATTAGCTACCACTCTGGGCCCACCTTCCTTCTCTTGATAACTGTTATTATGTAATAACATTTTTTGTTGTACTGATTTCACTTGATTTCTGCTCAGTTATTTTAAATAATTACCTTTTTTAAAAAAATAGAATCTTGTTATGTAGACCAGGCTGGCCTCAAACTCAGCATTTTCTTGTGCTGGGATTGTAGGCCTGAATCCACACACCCTGCTGAGTAATTCATAGATAGAAGTCAAACCATATTGATTGGCCCTGGAATCCAAAGCTTGGCCATGTCATCAGCCTAAAGTTCCTCTGCATGTCCTGGCAATGCAGCCCTCTGTTATAGTGTATTGTGGAGTTTCTCCACTCCCACAGAGAGGTCTGTGAGTTCTTCTCATCTGTATAATTTTTCCCAGTGTTTCAAACCTGATTCTTTCTGTGGGGCCCAGATCCTTACAGGAAAGGGTTGGAACTAGGTCAGAGTTAGAATTCAGACATGTAGAAGACAGAGATGGGTTTGTAGGGTCCTTGTGGGACAGTTGGTCATAGAAAGGATCACTGAACAATGGGAAGAGTACTGTGAGAGAAGCTTGGGCCAAGTATCTGGGCAGACATTCCCTGACCCTGGGAAGACTAGCTCTGTCTCTGTGGAGAAGGGAGTTTGGGAGGAACGGAGGCATGATGTTTGTTGTCAGAAGCCCAACAGCTTGTAGTGCGGAAACTCAAGACAAGCAGAACATTTCCTGCTAAGAAATAAGCTGAGACTCCATGGCAGAAGCTGTTAGCACCTCAAGAAGAGCAGTGTGATTGAACAGAATAGCAGGCCCCCAAAAGGTGGATCCGGGCATCAGTGTGGAGAAGGAGCTGTGGAACAGATCTCCTGTCATGCTAGCAAATGAAGCAGGACATAAAGCCTTGTAATTCCCATACCTAAGTCTTGTAACAATTGTATTCGTAAGACAGTAAGTTGTATCCTCGAAGTTTCACATATTTCCTCCTAAGCCATGATACCTTTTGTTCATTGTGAACTTTAAGTTAATGTTCTGTGTCTGAGTTTTTGGTTTAGAAGAGCTGTGGAATCATCCAGTGAGTTACTGAAGCCACAGGCTTCCAGACTATCCCAGAGGAGCTGTGGAAACTAAATAACATGTGCAGCTGAGGCTCCCTTCCATTCCCCCTAGAATTCAGAGCTGTCTAGGCATGTCTGCATAATTAGAAGGTTGGGCCCATCAAGAGTCTATTCCTTGAATCTGCAGAGGATGATCACAAGACACAACTCACCCGAAAGAAGGGAGGATTTGAGGCACTTTGGAGACTACTGGCTTCGCTGGGGAAAATAAGTCTGAAAGCAACATGACTCATGTCCCTCAGATATTCTAGCCCCTGGGCTCCTAGGAAGGTTATGTCTGCATTCTAGGAAGAGAAAACAACAAAAGATAGGGTCANTATTTGAAGTAATGCTACTAAAGTTTCTTTGAGACACTGAAGGTGCAGTCTGTGTAGCAGGATGTACTAATATGGATGGAGGGTCTCTACTTGGGGAGCTTTGAAAGCAGCATGACAGGTATAATACAGTAGGATGAACTAGATTTTATCTTTTCCTAAGGAGAAGTGGGGTATGTAGGCAGCTGTGCCTTGAGCAATCCATCTGGCACCTTTGATTGGAGCAGAACTTCGTGCCAATTTTGTCAGCAACAAGAGGCACCTTAAGCAACCAGAAAACAAGAGAACAGCCTGTGAGGATGTGTATTACATTTCTGGGTTCCTAGGATTTCTAGAAGGGTCCAGGAGGAACTGGTGCAACTGTAGGAGGAGCCTGACCCTGAAGTTGGGTCTAGACAGCTTATTTTGCACTTGAATATCCCCCTAACTGCATTTGTTAGAAGGACTAATATCAAATCCAGAATGTTCTCTTGTGAACCAATGACAAAGTATCATTGAAAATACTTCATAAATCACTAGGAAATGTTAGCTTTATTATAACTACAGGTTACTGTCAACCTATGGGGCCAGAAAGGTCTTTAACAGCCCATCATTTGTTACTATTCTCCAGGGATAAAAATGATGCTGCAAATAATACCTTAGAACCAGTTACTCTGTGTGAAGTGGTTCCTTTGCTCTGGATTCAATTGGCTACATTTGTTTCTAGTTCTGTATCATGTTACCATGTGTTGTGTTGTATTGTATTGTTTTTGAAACAGGGTCTCAGTTTGTAGCCCAAACTGGCCTTAAATTCGTGGCAATCCTCCTGCCTCAGATTCCTGAATATTGGTCTTTCAGGTGTAGAATCACTCATAGTTGGCTTGCTTCTGTTTTTTAAGGTATTGGTTTACATGATAACTTTATCTCTTTTGTACAGACTAATATTGGGTTTTCTAACAGATCTGTAAATATTTTAAGGAAAGAGATTATTTATATATGATGTCTCTGATGAACTTGCATAAAGCCTGGTTTAAATGGTTCACAGTATTCTTTTAAATTAATTCTGGTGTCAAATTTTAATTAAATCACAAAGGGACTAAAATTGAATATTTGATTACTAATATTGCAATATAAAATCATAAATTATGAGATAGCAAAAAAACAAGAGAAACAAAAGCTCTTTTTCTTCCTACTAATTATATATGGACCATATTTTCTCTCTTGAAAGCGTTCTCAATCTCTACAACTATCATCTATCCAGTTCCTCATGATTTCTGTATTATTTTGTCAAGGTGATGGGTTTCAGCCTTCACTTGCCTGTGTCACTTCATAGTAACAGGCATCTTATTGTAAAAATCCGTATTGTTGGATCTGTTAGAAGCCCCATCAGACTCTTTGGGTTTATGATTTGCATTTCCTTAATAGTTGGTCAACTTGTGCCGATGTTTTTAAATGTGCTTGTTGAGTTTGATCAAAAGCAACCTTCCAACTTCCAGTGACCAGGCAGTTGACTGACATCACCACAAATGTGATGGCCTGCTGTAATTTCTGTGATGACACAAGAGTGAAGGAAGTCTGAAACTGTGATTGAGTGGCTTTAATTTGTCTACACAGTGACTAGGAGGGATGGCACATTGCCCTTTGGAGTATTTAGACATATGGTTGGAAATTCCTTTAGCTGACTCCCATGAGGGGAGTAGGATTGGTTTGCCTCTGCCCTGTCCTTAGTATCCCATTACCACTAAGAACTTGTTCGGCTGCTGTTAGAACACAGAGGAATTGAAGCAAATGTTTCTCTTTTAAAAAGATTCTCTTCAAAGTCAGCACTGGTATTACATATATGTAACATCAATTTGAATATATGAAACATTCTTTGTACTCATTAAGTGTTTCATTAAATAGTGAATGAATAGATGGATGGATGGATGATGTAACATCTTGTTTGCAAACTGGCAATGGGGACAGTTTTTTCCATTTGTCCCATGTTAAACAGAATGAAACTGTTTCATGCTGTATTATGTGATTGCCATCGGTATTAGACACTGTTATAGTGCAACCAATTTTACAATGACTTACCCCTGAAAAGCTTTAAGACATCTAGGGCCCACAGAAGGTGAGAATGCCATTAAATGAAAAGGGTACTCAAAGTGAAGCCTTTTGTGTGACAACTTTATCAGAGCAGATCTTAAATTTTATAATAAAACTTAACTTTATTGTCAAAGCCAGGGGTAGCCAAGTGATCAAACAACATAGAAACCAGAGGCATTTAATGTTTCATGTGCTCCACTGGTCACAAATTAACTGGGTTGCATTATGCATGATCAAAGGCTGGCACCTTTGCACTTTGCCTTGCATGAGCTGTGCTTTATGACCCATGTCCATGAACTAGAAGGCTAGGCAGGTGCCTGTTGGTACCCTTGGCTGTGATCCAGGGTTGTCTGCGAAGCTCATCTGATGAGTGCCTAATGCCCACCATTGGAGATCACCTTCTGTGTGAAAGCATTGTGCTAGGAAACTTGCTACCATGCAGCCATAAGCTGATGCTATGTGACTGACTTCCAAAAGCTACCAGCAAAATTCACTCTTACGACATCACACACTGATCTGCCTGTAAAGTTCCTGTTATCATCTAGCAAAGCAAGATTTTTATAGAATTCTGAGAGTGGAAGCTGAAAAGAAGACAGGAAAGGAATGGATGAACCTGGACAATGGCCTGAAAGTTTGAGGGTGTTAAGAAATAGGGAAGCGTGAGAGCCCCGAGGACCTTCATTACATCTGCAGAATTCCTTTAGTTTTGCTATACCACATAACTCAATCACAGAGGATATGGTGGGCCACTGTGTTCATAGCTTCTGCCTTCACTAAAGAAGAGGGAGTTATTCTGGTCATGTACACAGGAATCTTGAGATCTTAAAGTCCTCCCTAACATGGTGAGCTTCCATAGACTAGGACTTATCATTTCCTCTCTGGTCTTGTCTTCTGCTTCTACTATAAAAACCTTGTCCCCACAACTTTCCCTGAAGTAACTATAATAGGTTACCTCCATTTCTGGACCATGCTAATTGTAGCATATTGGCATGACAGTATGCTAGAAATAAATATTTTGGATCAAATTCTGGCTCTACCTCGAGCTAGAAAGTTGGTAACTCTTCTACTTCTTTATCTGTAAATCAGAATGATAGATGCTCGTGCGCGTGCATGCACACACACACATACACACACACACACACACACACACACACACACACACACACACACACACAGCTGCGTATATACTGAAGAGCTTGGTTTAGTGTTTAACATATACTTCTCCAGAAATTTTTAGGTCACTAATTTGAAAAGTATTAAAGTTTTTGTTCATATATTCTTTTCCTGTTCTTAACCTTGGTCACATAAAGCTTCAAACTTTGCATGTGTTGGAAAGCTAGGAGAAGGGAATATGGAAGCTCCTATGTTTAAAACTTTTCTATAAATATAAAGTTATTTCAGTATAATACATCCTTTTAAATTCTTGCTGTCTTCTCCATTATAAAACTTCTGATTTCTCTCATTGTAGGATAAGCAATAGCTCAATGACACATAGCCAGTAATTAGCAGAGTTTAATTTAGATATTCGAATTTCAAGACAGAGGATTAGTGAGTGGTATAGTAGTGAACCTGCTGCCTTCCAAGACAGAGTGTCTTCCTCAACCCAGCTCAACTGAACAACTGTGTGGATTATGGCTTGCTTAGCCGACATGGGGGAAAGTGACCAAAAGTGAAGTGAGTCTTCAAAAGGCAGACCTCTTCCTCTGAAATAAAAAAAACAGTTCAAAGGTTATAAAGACAAGAGTTTTCTCCAAAAATACAGGGGCTAAGATTGAGCAGCTTGTGCAGCAATGAGATTGGCACAGTTTCTTGACAAAGACTGTTTGTGAGTCTAGTCATACATCATCACATGATTTTTCAAGACATTTGTTCTTAAGGACATCAGGAAGATGACAACACAATGGCAGGACTGTTGCTTGTT
>LZPO01056657.1:0-13751 GCA_001675575.1 Neotoma lepida
TAAAGAAATTCTGATCCATGTGGCCTCATTCATCATTGCCTCAATTCCTGTTCTGCAGTGTGGTCCATCTAATATATTTATTGCCTGAGAGGCTACATCTAGTTCGTAGGAGATGATTGCTTCTGCTCCATGGTGCATCCTTGCCTACACAGATAATAGGCCCCTCATCTGGTTGGTTATCAATCTGTCCTGTGGAACTTTGTTCTTCCTGGAATCCAAAGTGATGACAATGACTTAGCTCTGTGCCTTTAGCCAAAGTAAGAGACAGATACGTAAGGAAAGTACAGATGTCAGGCTTTTGTCCTATTTTCAGGTGGGTTCAAGTAAGGAATCAATGCTTTTAACCTATGCAGCTTTAAAGTGGCCTGTTCCAGTCTGGGTCTCACAATTGCAGGGGATATTACTCGAGTGATTTCCCAGGGGATCTCAAGCAAAGATTAAATGAGTCCATTCACTCATTTACGTATTTGGTATCAATGACAAATCAGACTGTGGTCTAGTCTCTGCACAGACATGGTAAATAATAAAGCACAGCAGAGAGCCTTGCTCCTAGTGAGCTCGAATCCTAGTAAGTCTAACAGGGTTAGGAGGACAGGGCTACTCGAGCAAGTACCTGGCACACAAGAGTTGCTCAAAACGTGTTAGGACCTTTCTAGTTATAGGGACTGTAGTGTGTGTTGGTGGGGGGGCGGGCGGGGTGTTAACATTTTTTAAATGTCTTTAGAAACTTTTTTGTGTAAGACCGAATTTTCTTCTTTTTTAAATATTTTATTTTTGTGGTTATCATTACATCATTTTCCTTTTTCTTTTCCTCCCCCCAGACAATCCCCTTTCCTCTCCTTACTCTCTTTCAAATTCATGCCTCTATTTTTCATTAATTGCTGTTAAATACATATATGTGTATTTGTATACAAATACAGTCATAAATATAATCTTTTCAGTCTGTATAATGTTACTTGTATGTATGTTTTCAGGGCTGAACATTTGGTATTTGATAACCAATTGGTGTGCTCTTTCTTTCTTGAGGAAAACCTATTTTCTCTACTTTCTCCACTGTTTTTATTCCGGTTTCTTTTCCATTCTCCATTGTTTGGTCTTATTTAATATATGCAACTCATATGTTGGCTGTCAACTGAAAAGAGGGTTGTAGATTTACCGATTGGTTAAGAAGGACACAAATATAGTGTAAAAGGATCCACATGGAAGTCAGATTGAATAAAATAGATTGCCTCAGATAATGGGCATGTCCCATTGACCTGTCTTTGGAATTATCTTTCCAAATCTATCTTTAGGCCTTTACCTTTTCAAAATTCTAAGAGGGAGGACACAATAATAGTCTAATTTTCTTTCTCTTTGGAATTATGGCCAAAGCAATCCTGACTCAGTTGTAGTCAGTATAGGTTACTTTGATTGAGGAGCCCCAAAGAAAACCGAGCAACATACTGCAGACTAGAATTAATACATGAATTATCTATCTTGCTCTATTATGGATAACACAGGATGTGTTCTGTAAATTAAATTTACAATATTTTTCCAATATCAGGTAATAGTTTACGTTCACCACTTAGGAACCCCACTCCAAGAGCAGCCAAAGAGCTTTGGAAATAAAGTAAGCAAGAGTCTTCCCTCCAAAGGTGGTTTGAGAAACGGAATACTTATCTAAATCTGCTGCACACAGTTATGGTGACCACTGAAATGGATAGGAAGAACAGTGTGTTAGAGGAATGACTAGAAGCAGAGATGGGTGATTGGAAGAGGGAGGAAGAGGTGCACAGCCTCTTTGTTCTTGAAGGAATGGCGCGAAGCAGCTTCTTTGATCAGCACCTTGTCCAGTTGGTCCAAGCAGTCTTGCATAACAAAGCATAACAGAGATGTTTACTACACTGTAAATATCTGGGCTCACCTAGAATTCATGTCCCGATCCTAAGGCCAGTGAGGTGGCTTGGCAGGTAAAGGCACCTGCTGCCAAACTGACAGCCTGTGCTTATTTCCTGAACACCGGTGGTGAAAGAAAACAACCAACTCCTAAAGTTGTTATTGACTCGAAACAAACAAACAAACAAACAAACAAACAAACAAGCACCATACTTCTTACCTCAAAGGGAATAAAACGTAGTTTATTCTGGAGCCAAGTATGAATGACCATGGCCTGTGATCCCATATGCCATATTCCCACATGGAAGCAGTTTCTTGGAGTTTTATAGCAACAGAACAAAGAAAGTCATGCATCAAGAAAATTTTAAAATGCATTGATAGAAACATCAGAGGCAGTTACAGTTACAAGTTACAAGATGGGGGGAATCTCTCTCTCTCAATTAAATTTATTCATTTATTGTCCCCACGGGTGTCAACAAAGCATGGCATATCAAGTTGAGGTAGGACTAAGCTCCTCCCTTTGTATTAAGGCTGGGCAAGGAAGCCCTATATAGGAATGGATTCCTGAAAGCCAGCCAAAACACTGGGGGCAGGCCCACTACTAGGAATCCTATAAGCTACACAACTGTCACACATATGTAGAAGGCCTAGATTGACCCCATGCAGTCTTCCTATCTGTCAGTCCTGACTCTGTGAATTCCTAAGAGCCCAAGTTAGTTGTTTCTGTGGATTCCCTTGTGATGACCTTGACCCCCCTCCTTCCTCTCAGCCCAGTGCTTGCCTGTGGATCTCTGCGTCTGTTTCCATCAGTTACTAGATGAAGGCTTTCTAATGACAATTGGGGTAGTCACCTATCTGATTATAGGAGATGGCCAGTTCAGGCTACCTATCCGCCATTGCTTGCAGTCTTAGTTGGGGCCATCCTTATAGATTCATGGGAGTTTCCCTTGCGCCATGTTTCTACCTGACCCCAAAATGTCCCCCATATTCAAGATACCTCTTTCAGTACTATCCCCCTCCATCCAATCCCTCATGTTCCCATCCTCACCCACCCCTGCTTACCCAGATCTCTTCTATTTCCCTTTCCCAGGGAAATCCATGCACCCGATGAGGGGAACCTCTTATATGACTCAGATGCTAATGACATTCTTTGTCTTTACATTAGCAGAGAATAGTGTTTTGTGAAGTTAATGTATTCCAAAGCTTTTTAACTGTTTATCGGGATCTTAGCTCTGATAGGAGTTTAGCAAGGAATGCGCCCTTAAGGGCTTAAATATAGTCCAAAAGAAATTTTAATTATGCTGTGGGATAAGGAACATCCCAAACTCTCCTTTGTCATTGAAGGATTTTAATCAGTTGCTCAGCCTGCATAGACAGTTTCTTTCCAGGAATTTTTGTTCGCATTGTCCTCATGAACTCAACACCCAAATACATAATTCTGGATTAATATGTAAACAACAGAAGCTTTAACATGCACTGATAAGGTTTACAAATGAATGCACTAAATGAATGTGGATTTTTGTCTTTTCGTATAATTCATCCCAGGGTGGTCAATGTGGATCATGAAAAGAACCAACACATTTTCCTCTTTTACAAATCTCAGTTACAAAATTCGCATTTTCTGTACCCACAGCCACTGTTTTAATAAAGACTGAGAATTTTTTTTGTATGCAAGAGCGAACATCATCTTATTGGAAGCTCGTAGCTATTATGTGATATGTGAAATCTCTTTTATCAGATAGGAAAAATGAAAGCTGGCCAGACTCCAGTGACATCGATGAAGTCACACCATGGTAAAGAGCGAGCTGGAATTGAAGTACACCTCCTACTGTTTATGCAGGAACTATCAGCTTAATTTTGCATAAGGAGACATGATAAATTCATATTAAAAGTTAAAAGTATAAAACACATAGGTTACCAAGACTACGGGAATGTTACATGCAATAAACATTCTTAGGTAGGAATTACAAGCAAATGTTTCAAGAGGCACCAAATGAAATTATATAGCTTATGACAAATATGATTGTTTTTCAATTTATTCAAGGTCTACTTTATTTCCAAATGAAAGCAGGTAACAGCATGAATGTTGATTTTAGTTCTCTGTTAATCAATGCATAATAATTTTGAAATCAATTAGCATATGATATGATAGATAGGCTCTAAACACCTTAGTGGAGGCTTATATGAGTAGCTATTGGGAAACAACATATTCAGCTTGTGGTTGGTGTTTCCTAGAGCCTTGGGTGACTTAGATATCAAGCCAGTATTGGACAAATGCATCCTTAAGAGACATTTCTTAAAGTCAAGAATCACATGCATTACCCACTCAGTTATCACTTTACCTAGTACCAAGGAGTACTCAGCAAATGTGATCCCACGTGAGGGATATGGTGTAATACAAACTATAGGCCTTTTCTCAGGAGTTTTTTTTTTTTCATTAATACTAAAACTACTCTTGTTATTACCTATGTTTTCTGTTTATTAGCTTGTTGTTTCAGTGTTTGTAGGGATAATGAGTGATGGATCAGTTAGGTAGCTTAATTGAAAAATATTTTGAAAAGGAAAGTTAAAAAGCAAAATAGAAGATATTAAATACCATTTCAATACCAATTTCTACCCTCTGCTAGTTCAGTGTAAGAAATGGAGAACAAAAGCATTACCTAGCAAGGTTTTTAGCAAGAGTATAATTGCTTACACATCCAAATACATTAGGCAAGTTTGCAACACACGATTAGGCAGCCAATTGTGTTGAAAATATGCTTGCTCATTCACTGTAGACCACACCTCAGGCTCATGCACTCACTGGTCTTCAGGTCTGAAGTTCAGTTAGCACCAATCCATCCCTATTATATACTTATGTAGACATAATTAGGTCACCAGTAGTAAGAGTCATAGGGATGTGTGAGAGACAATGTGGTCAACAAATTCCACTTCAGCCCAGGAATGCTTGTCTCCAGGCTGTTTCAAGCTTTCTAGTCATCATCTTCTATCAAAGCACTGATGAGGAACAGCTAAATGTCAGGAACTATGCAGTGTAAACCATTTCTGAAAACACATGATGTCTCAGTGATACTTCAAAACCTGATGTTTTTCTTCTACACATGTCACTCAATAAAAGGCAAGTGAGGCCCCATTGTATATGTAATCTCAGGTATATTTCCCCATTTTTGCCTCTTGGCCAATGTTAACATGAGCTGGTGATTTGGAAATCCATTCTATATGTCTTAGAATTTCTTTTCTAAGGCTACCATTCTCTTCTGAATGACCTTAAATACATGCAGCAAATCAAAGTCAAGCAAGAAGCAGAGTTTTGTTTTTTCCATTGTTTTTGTTTGGTTTGGTACATAAAGAGAGGTTTCTTACAACAAAGAACTTCAGGTGTGTCAAAACATCATGCCATATGACGCTTTACCTCTTGCCAATCTCTTGCTTCAGTCACTTTTTAGCTGTCTGGCTGATCAGTTAGCAGGTCACTCCTTAGGATCTGCTCTGTAGGTTTGGGCTTGACTATGTGCTAGGAACTAGGTCTTCTAAGTGCTAAATTATGTTCCCATTCCCAACAGGTTACCACACGGAGTATAGGAGAAGAAATCCCAATGCTAGCTGACTGACCAAGCATAAAGAATAGCGTGCCTCCCACTTAGGCAACAAATTCCACTTTCTTTTCCCCAAGTGCTAGTTGATTTCCTGAAGTGCAGGTTGATTCCTGTCCATCTTTGCCCAAGACAAAGCCTAATGCACAAGCTACACATTTACACATGGTGCTGGTTAATTTTTGTCAACCTTACACAAACCCAAGACAGAGTTTCAGTTGAGGAACTGCCTCTACCATACTGTCGTGTGGCCATTTCTGTAAGGCATTTTTGTAATTGCCAATCATAGTGCCAAGCCCTTTGTGTGTGGTGCCATCCCATTCAAGTGGGTGTAGGCTATATAAGAAAGGTAGCTGAACAAGCCAGGACAAGCAAGTCAGTAAGCGGAATTCCTCATAGTTTCTGCTTCTGTTCTTGCCTTGACTTTCCTCAATGATGGGCAGTAACCTATAAGCCAAATAAACCCTTGCCTTCTCAAATTGCTTTTGATCAGAATATTTTAGACGAGCAACTGAGAAAAAACTAGGACATACATCAAGTTGATCATCAGGTTCTGTGTTAATCTTCTGTTGCTGCTGCAACACAGTACCACTGTCTTAAAGCAGAAAGCACAGATTTACTGCTGTGGTCTGAATATAAAATGTCTCCAGAGGATAAGCCCTGTTTGAACATGTGGTCCTCAAAAGATGACACTGTTTGGAAGGCTGTGGAACCTTTAGGAGGCAATACCATTATTGCAGGGAGTACGTCACTGGGGCAGGCTTTGAGGTATTATAGACGCCCGACCTCCTGTTCTCTCTCCTTCCTGACTAGGGATGCAAGGTAGCCAGGTGACCCTTAATCTTGCTGCCATGTCTTTCATCACATAGTGAACTGTATCCCTCCAGCTGCCCTACAAGTTGCTTTTTGTTAGGTTTTGGTCACAGCAGTGAGGAAAGTAACTGCTCATCCACTTACCATTCAGCTTTTGTTTCTGAGTCTGTTAATGAAGCTCATGACGTCAGAAGGGCTGCATTATTGTTTTGGAGACCAGCACCTTTACCGCTTCAGCGTCTAGATGTCCCTTATTCTAAAGTACTGGGATTACATCCCTTTCCCCATCCTCAAAACAGTCTCAGGGTACTGAGTCCTTCTCATATCCCCTCACCCCAACATCTTTTGTCTGCCTCCTTGGTTTTTAAGGACCTTTTTGATGATGCTGAATGTCTGTAGATAACCCAAAATAATCTCCCTTTTTTAGGTTTAGGTGAACAACAAACTTAATTTCATCTCCATCCTTAATTCTCCTTTGCCATGTAACAACATATTCACTAGTTCCTGGAATTAAGATGTGAGTATCTTCCTAGGGAAGAGGTTATTATTTTGCCTACATGGGTTTATTTTCATTTTTACTGGTAACGATAAAAACCAATTTCAACTAACATGCCTACAAAACAAAAGCTACCAGGCCATTGTACACAGGAAAGTACATCTCCCAGCCTCATCTATGCATTGCCTTTTGCTCTCCCCCACTGCTTTAAATGGCTTCGCATATAGCCATCAGATTTTAAGATTCAACGATCTTTGCTTCCGTATTATCTGTGTTCTAACTTCAGTGAGCCCCTTGCCTCCCCACCTGCCTTTGTGTGGGCAGTGCGGCTCTGCTCTCAGTAACGAGCCCCTCTGCCACAGAGCAGACCTTTTGAAGAGTACCTACTTTTCATCATACCAAAGTATGAGCTCACACACATCCATACTCGTCTTTGTTCCCTCCAGGCTTCCATACCTCATGAGTTGCCTCTTTGCTTTCACGGGGAATCAAGGTAGCAGACCTCAACAGCATTCTGTTTCAGGGTTGAGGGAGAGGCAGTGGAGAGGGGTTTTAGGTTATATCCAATGGCCACCTCTTTCCTGGGTTTGCCCTCACAGCAGCTGGAGAGCTTGGAGGTGCTAAGCCCTCTGATTTAGAACTACACAGGTCTGAAGGCTGAGCATTTTCTATGAAAAGCCTTCATCTCTGGAATTCCCTCTCCAAGGCTATTGACCTAGATGGCCTGAAGCAAATTCTATCTCACTAGTAAAGTGAATTTTAGAGTTAATATGGCCAAGCTGATTTGGGTTATTTATTTTCAATGTTCATCACAGTTGTGAAACTCTCAGATGTACGCAGAATCTTCAGGAATCTCAGGAGCAAATAGCCCTGCCAAGGACAGAGGAGGGTTTGCCTATCATCTTCTAACACTGGCTACTTGGAAGACTCACATGGGTATTTCTTCTGTTTTAATTTTGTCCCACTATCTGATTTGTCCCTGCATTTTATTGCTTAGGCTATCTGGACAGTAAATTATGACTGAAAACATATGTAAATAAGGAACATGTCACATGTGCGTGTGGAGTTAGTGGCACTAGCCTGTATGGGGTGACTGGAGTAAGCTGAACATGAAGGAAGTTATTAGCTCTCCAGCAGGGGCAAAGAGAAAAGCCAGTTCTGTCAAAAGTGAATGTTGAAACAAAAGAAAATAACCCTGTCCCAAATGCTCTGGGCTGAATCAGCCTTCCTGGGGTCTTATTCTGGTTCAGAGATAGCTCTGTCCTTGAAGTACTCTCTGTTGAGTGACACGAGTCCATGGTATCAAGTGGTGTTTAAAATACCTAGATTAAAAGCTCTGTGCATTTAAAGTCTCAGCTCCAACAGGTCTATAAATCAAAATGAACTTGCAAATTTCATTGAAGTGTTATCCTCTAGCCCAGGCTAGTCCCTAATGTCACAATTTCCACCTACCTGACAAAGAATCTTTGACTCTAACCAAGTTCCCATTCACAGTTGGAAGCTGGCCCATCCAGCGGGAGAAGGTGACTTTCGTAGTCTCCTCACTCTTACAGAGGTTCAGGTTA
This sequence comes from Neotoma lepida, assembly GCA_001675575.1. NCBI lineage: Eukaryota > Metazoa > Chordata > Mammalia > Rodentia > Cricetidae > Neotoma > Neotoma lepida. The sequence continues at coordinate 8,343 of LZPO01056657.1, forward strand.
ACATCCTTCTTGGGCAATGAGGGGACTAATATTCTGTTCTTTGTTCAAAGCTCTGGAAGATCAATGTAAGTGATGTGGTGCTCGAATTGATGCTATTCCTGTCCTGAACGCATTAACTCCAGTTCTCTTCCCAGTGGAAGAGGGGGGAGTGAGCGTTAGCTCAGCACTGTGCAAGTCAATACGTTTTTTAAAATCAAATTTCACCCTGAAAAGGATTAATGTTTCAATTAAAATGAATAGACAACACAGACTCTTGAAAGTTACACTAATTGAAAGTGAGCCATGGATTTCAAATCTATTCAGAGCCTCTGTAATACAGCTGTGTGGTGTGGAAAGAGTGATTTGACTACACATGGCTAGGAGCAATTTGTTCCAGACTAGGTTCCCTTTGAGATAGTGGCCCATTCCTGATCAAGCTGTTTCTGGAAATGTCCCAACACATGCTATATCTCTGACATAATTTCTTCCTTTAATGTTTAACCTGTGTGTACATCTGATAATTCTTCTCTCACTAAAATGGCAATGTTAGTAAACATGAACTTCTTAGAGTTTGGAAAAACAGAATGAAAAGCCTCAGCTTGAATAACTCTTCAGCTTCTCTTTCCTGAGCCTACCCACTGGAAAAGGAGAACCGAGTAGCACAATATCATGAAAGAGGTCAAGAGAGGATGAGATCAGAAGTAGGTTCAACTGGACCTGTCAAAATAGATCAACGGACTCAGAGCTCAGCAGCTACAAAATTCCTTTCTTCATAAATAATTCTGTTCTTTATGACAGGAAGAGTATATATCTGTTAGGGCTATCTGGGAGCCAGCATGGGGTCATATGGATAAGGTTCAAGTGGGCAGTTTACAATACCTATAGAAAGCATGTCAACACATTCCAAGTCTTAACTGACAACACAATGACAGCTGTGATTCCTATTAAAGACTGACCACCTAGCCCTAGTGCATCTACAGCATGATTTCCTAACCCTTTCTCATTAGTCTGCTTATTCTGCCTACTCCTGGTGCTCTCTCTGTCTTCCAATGGTCTACCCTTACCTGTAGCTCATCAAATCACCTATTACTAAATTGCTATGTGGTAGAGAAGATATGAGTATCTTTATGTCATCCTTTGGGAATAGTTCTTTCCTGTTAGTTAGTAGATATGGAACTTCAAAGGGTTTCCATGGCATATATCAGACTCAAGGAAGCAGCTTGGTATATCTACCAGCTTTATGTTTGCAGTAAGAACCATTTTCTAACACCCAGGAAAATAGCTTACTTTCACATTTCCTTGTTCTTTAATCCTATGTAGTCAATAGCCATGATACCTCATATAAAGGCATTTTCTGGGTGTAAATGAAGTTAGAGAGTCATTATGAATTCAGAATCTTTGTTGGAAACATGTCCTCTTTAACGTCTGACAGACAAAATTTTTTATCTTTTACCTTCTCAGGTCTTAGCACACCTTCATGTGATAGTGTTAAAAGAATTATAGGTTTTAACCTCTTAGATATGCCTAGACTCTCCTTTTGTTTGAATCATATTGCAGTTCAAATTTTTCTTTGTTGCTATTTTATTTTATTTAGCTTCCTTTTCGTTAACAAGGATTCCAGCAGCTGGGTGGTTTTCTCTTTGTGGTCTCATTACTATCTGATTCGCAACTGGAATTTTTTTCTATGATTTTTATTCACTACAGGTGTTTTCATATTCTGGAATATTTTATTGCATTCTCTTATTGTAATTAGATATTGGGTTAAAGGTTCTACATTTTCTCCTCCTAATTTTTGGACCTTGGTGACTTTGTCAAATTATCATTGAGAATGTAGTCACAAGAAGGGACTCTGGTCCTCAGCATCCCCCATCNTTAAGTTCTATTTATATCTTGTCTCTCTGTGTGTTTCTGCTGACCAAGTCATACTTGATTTAATTGCCCATCTTACATTGAAATTAGCTGCAACTCCTTCACACTCTCCATTCACCTCTCAACCCCTCAAGGCTCTATTCCTGTTGTCTGATTATGCAGTGGCTCAAATGAAATGAATCAGAAATGAATCAGGTCATTTAGGTTGTATCTGTACAAATAAACACTGGGGTGGAGATTAAACGGCAGGAGCAGGTTCTGAACCATGGGTTTTAATCTGAAAACAGACATCACCTCTTTCTTTAAAGATGCTGATGTGAGAGGCAAACATCAAATGGCTCCCGATTTTAACCATATGAGACTATAACTGTCCTGCCTCAATTTAGTAACCTTGATCATTTCAAGAGTTCCTCTGGATGATTCTCTAAGTAATGGGGTAGAATCTTTGGTTTGGAGAGTATTCCTTAATTACTCCTCAATTTAGAATACTTAAAAATGAACTACAACTTTATTAACTACTTTAATAGTGAAAGATGCACTGAACTCAGCAGTGAACTGATTTTTAAAACTTTTTATTTGCATATGACATGATTACTATTTAGATATTTGGGAGCTTGTCCTTGAGTAGAAATGGGAATTCAACTTAAACGTTTTGTCTAGCATAACCCAGATATTAATAATGTCTCCAAATTAGGAAGGAAGAGACATGGGAGGAATGAGTCCTTCCAATCCTTTTGGCATGCATATCCTTGACAATCCAAATTCACAGTCTCTTTTGCAGGCTGTATCTAAGCCCCTTGTACCCAGTCTGGGAGTCTGCCTCAAAAGACCCTACTCACAACTAGGAAGAAGCTTCGTTTTTTTTTTGTCTCAATGCCTTGAATCACACTAAAGTAATTTAGAGAACAATAAATTCATAAACACACTAAAATGTGGACCTAAGATTTGAGAATTGAATGAAAGAAGTCAGGGAGTAAAATAATGGTGGGCAAATCAGAACAGTGAAAGTCATGGAGAAATAAAAACAGAGAGAACAAAGCCTCCCTCCCTATTCTCATAGTTTCCCCCCATAGTTTTCAGACAAGGAGTACGGGATAGTGAAAAGGGCTAGAAACTAAGGGAATAGANTGAAGATTTACCCGCAGAATATCCAGGATGGGTCACATTGCTGATGCCCAGGCCTCCTTTTATCATACCGCTACTGGCCTCCACATTGAAGTTTGAAAGATATCCTTCAAGAAAATAAACATCTCACCAACCACCACGTGTTAGTTGTTTTTCCATCCCTGAAGCTGTACCTGAGATAACCTGCTTACAAAAATTAATGTTTATTTTGTCTCAGCGTTCCCTTTCCCAGTACATAATTGGTTGATACTATTACTTTTGCACCAGAAATAAGGTAATNCATGAGAGGAACACATCGTAAAGCAAAATCACTCATCCCATGGTGGGAGAGAGACAAAGAAAGGGGGGCAAGCCTCCACTGACTTAAAGTTCTTACAGTGCCCTTTATCTCCATATGACANCCAGCCTTTAACACATGNACCTTCNCGGACACTTACTCAAATCTCAGCATTTTCTTTTGATCATGAAACTTGTAGGAATAAAGAAATTCAGCCTGGTTGCCAGATACATCTTTACTTTTCAAAATATCTGTATACTACTTTAAGATGTCATCTATATTATACAGCATAAGATAGAGATTATCAAAAGAATAAGAAGACATTGTATATAGAAAATGTAATGGGAGCCTCTCTCAATTAGAATTAAAATGTATTTCAGAAAGATTAGATGTATCACATGAAAATACTGATCATGAACATANTCTCCTTATTTAACTGAAAATAATTACAATGTATCAATTTAGAACTCTTGACCAATTTCCTAAGCATAGCTAACATAGTAAACCAATTACACAGAAGTAAACTTTTATATTAAGGTGTGAAATGCTGAAAATATCACGTTCTGATTTCAGAAAAAATATTTGTTAAAAAATACTCACTTTGAATATAGTAAGCTGTGCTCTGTAGTCCATTGTAGACATAACTGCCCATCCCTTTAGTTGACATTTGATGACTACATTATTTTTTCTTTTTTTAGACCAGTATTATTAGGTTTTACCCTAGGTCCCTTGGCTACCTAGTCTCAGGTTCTTGGTCCCCCCAGCGGTGTCAGTTGGTTATANGTTTCATCTCATGGAGAGGCCTTAAGTCAAATCAGTTTTTGGTTGGTTACTCCCACAAACTTATGCTACCATGCCCTGTCATATCTTGCAGGCAGGGCCCCATTGTAGATAGAGTGTGGCTGGCTTAGTGTTTATTTTTCTCTTTTGAGAGCATGCAGAATAGCTTCTTGTACCAAAGATGCTGTAATGTAGGGGTAAAGGCTCATCTCAACTTCTCCATCTTCAAAGTTGTGACTGTGTTGTCTTCACATGGGGCCTTGCTGACATTTTTTTGGAGAGCAATCTGTAGTCTTCACAATCACTTGGGTTATTTTGGGATTTCTGTCNGGCTCCTTTGACCAACAATGCAATTAAATGTCATCCAATCTCAGTAGTGGAAGCTTTGTTAGATGATAAGAGATGTTCAGGTGAGACTCTTTCTTCCTCATTATTTGGCAACTTCATTTAGATCACCTTCATTATGTACATTTCTTAGGAAGTTTCTACTGTATCAAGTTTCCATTCTACCACTTGAATGCCCCTTAAGTTTAGCTGTCTCTCCCTGTTGTTCCTATTTTTTTTTAAATCACATGCACAATTATGAGATTTTACCAATTATGCTGAAATGTTTTGCAAGATTTTCTGCCATCATTGGTTTTAAAGTGTATTTATTAAATTTAGGAATGGGTGTGTATGCATTATTTCTAGAAAACATTGGTTGAAATTTTTGTCCTACAAAATATTAAATTGTATTGATGATACATGGAAAAGTGAGAAACCTTGAAGACTTAAGAAGTTTTCCCAACTCAGGTGACAATGACTCAAGGAAGTAGGGTGCTGGATGATCAAGAGCCATGAAACCTTCCTTCAGCCAGTGACTTCTGTGTCATTTGTCTCAAACTCAGAAAANGAATTTTGTGGACAACAGAAAGGTGAATTTCATAGAATAATTTTATTATATCTTTAGAGAAATGAAGAAAACAGAGGTCTTGTATAGCAGAAATGGGTCCTACGAAAGGGTAGTCCATGCACATCCTACTCTCGGGATGGGGTGCTCCTTGATTCAGGCATTGGGATGGTGAGCTGCCTAGGCTACTTGAACCACACCTAAGGTATTCATGTTCTTTTCCTTTTCAGGGTCTGGACAAGAGTTCAAGCAGACCTTTTGGATATCGAATNCTGCATAGCTACTAGGTTGCTATATAAAAGAGGAACAGAGATAAAACAAGACACTAGGACACAAACCAATGCCCCTAAATCTTTTTGATATTTCTGGCCTCCATCCAGGACAAAGCACAGTAGAACCAAGAGCATTTCTGGCTTCTGACCAAGACAGAATGTGCTGTCAAAGATGAGAAGCAGAGTTGCTTGGCTCCAGGTCCCTGCCCCTAAACTGC
>LZPO01056658.1:3067-14850 GCA_001675575.1 Neotoma lepida
GTGCAGAATTGAAGAAGGCACCTGACCAGGTACATGTATTTCAATAGAGGTTGGAGACGCCAGCAGTAGCTGCAGAATTCTGTATGTTCAAGCTGGCGCAGTAGAGAGATCTGGGAGAGAGTCTTGGGTCCCTTTNCTCAGTTCTGCAGAACTTATGCCCTGTCTGTTTAGATGTTGAGTTGTTTGTGGGATTGTAATTGGTTCTCTCCTTTTGACCACTCCCAGGGTGGCCCGATTTCTCTGTTCAGATTCTCCCTCCACTCCATGTGCTTGGGGTCACCTGCTGCACACAGACCGATGTGCCGCTCCTCAGCAATAGCACATAAGCCTGAATGGTTCTTCTGTGAGAAGACTACAACTCACTACCATCCTGGAGGTTTGGGGACCAAAGTCCCATGGGTCTTTCTCACTTCTCAGAACTGTTGCTAGATTTTCATAAATGCTCAAACTTCAAAGGAAGCTCTTTCAAATTCATACCAACTACTTTTTCTGTATACCTCCTTTCCTACTTCGTCATCTTCACCACCACCACCACCACCAGCAGCAGCAGCAATAACAGCAGCAATGTGGCATTAAACAGAGAGTTCGTGGGCAGTTTTAGAGATCCTTCATTTTATCTCACTCCCTCTTGGAGTACATGTGGGAGATCCTTTCCCATTCTCTGAAGAAAGCCTGCCTTCTCATGGTCATTTCTGCTCTCTCCACGGCAGTAATGTCTTCATCACATGCCACCACTAGGCACTGCCTAGATCCTCTGACATGGTGCAGAGATTCCAACTCTATTCACAGTCACAGTGGGGTGCTTTTCTGTGGTTCCCAACAGCCTGCCTGGAAGCAGGTCCCATAGAGATACCCTTTCTCGACTGTCTCTGACCTACTTTTTCTGCACACACTAGAGGTCCCACATCCCTCCTCCAACTCTGGACCTCCTAGGTGCTATGCCCTCTCTGGTCAGTCCAGTTGGACAAGACATGGTTCTGTACTCTTAGGTTTGGCTGCATGTGGCCCACGGGTAGAACCAAGCCCAGCTTTTACCTTGCCCTTCTCCAGGGGTGCAGGCTGAGCCTAATGCTATGCAGAGCTCCTCTCAGGACATTCATCTGCAGCTAGCCCTGCAGAAGCTCAGGCTTCTCCCCCTACTATACATGTTGTTCACAGGGCAACTCCCTGAGGACTTCAGTAGATGTCACCCCACTTTTACAAATAGGGTGCAAAGGCCAACTTTGAGCATCACTTTCCGGACAGATATGCATCCTTACAACCAGTAGTTTGTAAACCTTTGATCTTTATAGCTGATCTTCCATTTTATTCTAATATTCCTCCCATGCAGACCAGGGACCCAGTAGCCATGAGTCAAGTATCCGATCTTGCTCTGTTGTAGACATGTTCCTTATTACTACGCTTCACTTTGGAATCTGACGTCTCTCCTATGAAGGATGTGGTATCCTGCCTGAGCAGTGACATGTCTATGCACTTAGTCTCATAGAGTTGACCCGGTATTCTAGGATGCAGGTGGATCATGATTTTTCTCCACCCAACAAGAGGAGGAATCATGTTGGAGTTCTGTACTGGGAACTGTCCACAGTGTCCAGGACAGGGTGGAGCAGGGCACTTTGTCACCCTCCTCTCTGTGGTGGCAGCCATTACTGTACTAGTTCCTCTTGCTCCTAGGATGTACTGACACTCCCAGGTCTTCCTCCAGTGGTGACGTCTTTAGTGTAAGACCTACAGACATCCCCTACTCCAACTTCCACAGGGGGTTCAGGTGGCTTCGCCTCAGTTTGGACAATCTATGTGGCTCACATGTTGTCATGTAATCCTAGTTCTAGCTACCATGACCTCCGTCGCTGCTTACCCCTCATACCACGGCCACTACCCATCCTCTTCTTTCTCCCCTCTCCTTCAGTCACTGACACAGTTGCTTAGACACCNTCCAGATCTCCAGGTCATTGTCCACTGTGATAATTTCTTTCCCTTGGTTCCATCTCATGCTTGACCTCTTTCTCTCCCCAGATCCATTGCCTTCTGCTTTTACATGGCCGCCTCTCTTGAAAGAGTTGGCTAATGTACTTTCTCTACTTTATTATTGAGAAATTTAGAGAAACTGCTCCCAGTAGCCACTGAGGTAGGATAATAATTATAATAATTCCTCCCCCCCTCATTTATCTAATTCAATATATCACCTTCTGAGGAAAGCCCCCCCATACCAATAATACTGTGGGGNGAGCGCCTTGCTTAATGCACCCACACTAGCTATAAGCACTAAGCTCCAAAGCAGCATTGATCTTTGCCAATGTGCAAACTTCTTTCATTAAACACTATTTTATGCACCAAATAAATCCTTTCACTTAGAGAATTTGACACCCCAATGAGGCCTATCAAATACCTGTTGGGGGAAAAAGTACTAGGGGAATCCAACTAGGCTGGCAAAAGGCTTACAAGACAGGTAGAGGTCAAGTTTTTAAAAGGNAGCTTTGTGGAATAGTCCAGAAAGGAGGAAATGTGTGCAGTTTGGCCTGAGTCCTGACTGGCATTCTTTCAGGAAGGAATCAGGATGGTGGGGGTTGGGGAGTGAAGGCCCCATGAGTAGTTGTCAGGGCGATTTTTACTCTCCAGAGGGAGAAGGAAAACCGAAAGAAATCCCTCATGTTCCTATTCATGCAGAGAGCCTAATGGCCAAGCGGGAACATTTGTTAGGGGGGGAATTGAAAGGAAGAGTTTAAAAGCTAAGACAGCCCGGTGACTATTTTAGAATAGCTTGCTAAAAGTCCAGGATAAATGTATGCCAAGGAGCTAAAAGACCTAGCGCGTTAAGGCAAACAACAAAAGCGCACACACAACTCTTCATGGTCAACTGGCAAAATAAAATGGGTTTTTCTCCTGCCATTTTTCAAAACTGGAAAGACTGGCCAAGTGAAGAAAACAGGAAGGCATACACTAGAAATTAGACATGCCTAAAAAAAGAATTTAAGAGAGTATTGCTGAAGGATTGCAAGCCTAAAAATAATAGCCTCTTTATACCACAGAAAGTGCAAGGTCAGCAAGCGACTTGGGAGTTGATTCCATGGATGCCATGCAGTCAGGACTCTGATAAGCTACAGACNACACCAAGGTCTCCACAGAACACTTTTGATGACTGCTGGCTATTCGCCAGCATTGAGTTCATATTTTACCTGCACTGCCTCACCAAATCCCCATGACTTCCTGTCATGAATCTATTTTACTGATGAAGAAACTGAGGCACGGNAAGATTAAAGGACAAGGTCACATGGCTATTCAGCCACAGGTTTCAGACATAAACACAGTTCTGACATCCAGTCTAACCTCCTCTGTCCTAGCCAGCAAACCATCAAAGTGATGAGGGTTACTGAGCCAATGAATGAAGCTGTACAGGCAAGCACAGAGCGTCTGCGTGAGGGCGCATTGAAAGGTGACATGTGGCCTCTGAGATGAGGAGATGTACATGGTGACCTAAGCATTCCTTGACCCGGGTTCCCCTCCCAAAACAAGCTCAGATGGAACCTCACCACGTTAAGCTTTGATTTCATACCAGACAAGTTTGTGCCACCTGTAGCAAGATTAACTACTGGATATTTTACAAATATCACATAGCCTGGAAAAGGCTACACCGTGTGTCTGATGCATGTCTGTCTGACCTACGAAAACAAGGCTCATGCTTGAACTTACCCCTTCAGAAGGCCAAACAAAATCAATGACTTTAACATTATTTATTTTGACATTATTTGAGATCCTTTCTTACTCCAAGAGAAGCTTAAAGAAATAGCAAGGTAAATCCAAATAGAAAGCAAGAAAAGTAAGGGAACTTTAGGGGCAAGAACAATGGCCTGGATTTAGGCTAAACACTTGTTTTAATGGTTCACAAATTTAGTCTGTGTTTTCTAGTACATAGGAAGAGAAAGAAACATTGCCAACGGCACAAATTATAGTTTCAAAGAGATGGCTGCATGCCATTTGTTCAGGAGAACATCGGAGTTTATCTTGGGAGTTCTTATACACAGGACCACATGATGCAAAAAAGCAATTACTTCATCCTGTCATAAAGGTCCAGGCAAGCTCTTTCTCACGTTTAATCCCAAGAAAGACAGAGAGTATTGCAGGAAAGATCTGGGTGGGAAGTCTCACAGGGGGCACACTTTGATGCCTTTGAAATAGCTTTGTGCCAAAGACACTCTCATATCTGTTTGAGTTACTAAAGGATATTCACAAAATGGCTTAATTCTGTGACCATTCAGGATAAGTTGTCAGCTCATTAAATAGGAAGTATTGTTATTATACTGTGGTTCTTGGGTAAAGACACTCTTTTGAATGACCTGGAAGGAAGTGTTCAAGAGTGATGTCTTTGGGATGACAGTGCCAAGTGATCCCATATAGTATCCAGTCNGTCTTCCATATTCATGGTAGGTTGTCTGTGCTCTCAACCAACCAAGCACTGAAAATACCCACGCCTTACTACACACATATAGCTGCTTCTCTTGCCATTACTGAGCAATATGGTTATACTATTCACTCAGAACTTACATTGTATTGGGTATTAGAAGAAATCTGGAGATGATTTAGCGAACTAAAAGTGATGTGTGTAGGTTCTATGCAGATACTATGCAAATTAACATTAGGGACTGCAGCATCTCTGCTCTGAGTACCCATGGAGGTTCTAGCAGCCATTCTCTTATGTTTATCAAAGGCTGACTACGCAGTCATCAAATATTTNCTAGACTCGGTTATGTTCCTCGTAAGTGCAGCATTAATTCCTAAGGCCCTCCAGGGTTTATCCATCCACACAGAAACCCCATTCTAGTCAACAAACCACAGGGCCTTTCTACCAGCTGGTCAAGATGGCAAAATATTGTCTGATAATGAAATACGCAAGGTGGTTGCCTTTCAGGCAGGAAGCACTTTCCAGAGAACCTAGTGCAAGTAAAGATGAATTTGAAGAACTTAAGATCTCGTGTGAGAGCAGGGTAAGGAGCATATCAAAGTGGGGTTCACATACTCTCACACCTATCCTCTGGTGTTTTTGTTTTAATATTGCTTTTTATTTATTCATTTGTTTTCCCAGCAGTGTCTCCAATATTTCTCCAAGAGCTCTCTCCCAAGTTTCCAGCACTACATGTCATGATTGGGATTTACTTTAGAGTATGTCATCTTATCTGATNTATTTCTAAAAGTAGAGGTTCCCAGGTGATTTTCTCATCAGTGGCCATAACATTACAATACAGTGGAATAAGTGGGCTTGTTTTCTGTTTTGCTCTCTTCATGACAATGTTTAAGTATTGAATTGTAATAGTAGCACAGGTTAAGAAGATGAACAGATTTTCTCGGAAGTGCCCATACGCATTTCTTATAAAATACTTCTATAAAATACACTATCTTCTGCCATAGATAGTGTGTGTGGTCTTTGTGCCTGGGTCTGTGTGTNTCTATGTATGTTTGTAGGTTTCCGTATGTTCCTGTGCATGTCTCCCTGTGTGTGTATCTGTATGGATGCCTGTGTGTGTCTCTGAATGTGTGTCTGTATGGGTGCCTATGTGTCTGTGTGTACATGTATGGATGCCTCTGTGTTTGTGTCTGTATGAGTACCCATGTGTGTGTGTGTGTGTGTGTGAGTGTATCTATGTGTGTGTGCCTGTTGTGTGTGCATTGGATGCTATTACAGCTAAAGTTACACTGTGTTATAGCAATATCATAAAATCTTACTATTGAGCATGACAGGCTTAATATTTTGCAATTTTAGTATTTTTTAAAAATATGAGATTTATGTACTTTATCTTGGCATTAAGTAAGATTTTAGTATTTTGTAATGCATTTTCCAATTTGCCTAATTCAAAATGTGTGAGCTTTGGGATACAGAACACCATTAATAGTGCAGAGCCAAGGGCTGGAGCTGGCAGCCCAGCAGCCCAGCAGCCCTGGCTTTTGCTCCAACATTATACACTTACATCTGTGTCAAGGTTCACACTTTCTGAAGCTTTAGAGTCAGGAGTCAAGGCTTAGAAAACTGGAAAAGCAAAGCATAGGGGACAGGGCCCATGAGTGAAGGCTGAGGAGGGGCTCAGTGCAACCGGTGATTACTGTTTTTATTATTATTATTATTATTGATTATTATTATTATTATTACTACTACTATTATTTCCATCTGTGCCTTTGGTTTTAGGCTGGCCTGCCACAGAATATCTTTATTGTGCTCTCCTTGACTCTTGACTGGAAACAGCCACACCATTGAAACATATGTGCTCATGTCATGGAAAAGGAGAAGACATGGTCAAGGCTTTACCAGAAGGAGCTTTAGGCTCNTAAGTAAACAACATTTCTGTTGGAAAGGGATTTGGTACCTCTGGCCGCAAATGTCACAGATTCCTCCAAATTTAAGGACAATTTGGTCTACACTCTGCATTCTTGCCTGGCATGTTCTTGTCCAAACATCTGCATACATTTAGCCATGGGAAGACAAGACCAGAATGGAGAGCTGTCCTGATGGCTGGGTCTGTGGGCTCTTAGCCTGCCCTATCACCATGGTTCCAGCTGGCAGGAGGCCATTGTCCAGGAACAAATGGATTTCTCTTGGTTAAGCAGCCGTTTGGTTTCATATTTGAACAGAGACAACATAAATGCATTTATTTTTGCTTCCGGAAGGAAGTAGATGAATCCACAAGTAGCATCTTGAATTCTGGTCAGTTGGGGATCACTCTAACACATGAACATGGAAATAGTACCAGGGATAATATGCTGAGGTATTATTGGGTACTTGCCTTTAGGTAGATCGTTACAAATGCAAGTTGAAATCCTTTATCCAAACAGCTTGAGATGTAAAGTATTTTTTTTAATATTAGAGGTTTTATTATAGTGTGGGAAAGTTTGTAATATCTGCATAATGGACACCATGAGGATGTGACCCAAATCTCAACATGAAATTGATTGATGTTTCACATACCCATTGCTTGAAGGTAACTTCATCTTCACGCGATGTTTTAATAAGTTCTGAGAGCTGCCTACCACATGAAGCCAGATGTGGAATTTTCACCTCAGAGTACAAAAATTTTCAGGTTTTAGAGCTTTTGAGATTTTTGGATTAGGGACAATCATCTTCTAACTGTGATCTAATTCAAGTGTTGTCTTAGGAACACTGTATTTTAAGACCAGGGGTTTTGGTCTTATTGTCAGTGCCGATGTCTCAGGATTGTCTACATTCTAACTTCTCATGGGCCACCATGGCCATGACAGGAATGACTCCAGCCACCTCTCTGTAGGACAATCAGACAGTTGGCCTTTTCCTTAGAGCTGGTATGATTTGCCAAAGTTTATGAGGTTAAATAAAGACAAATTTGAGTCCCAATATGTCCTCAATTTCAGTAAATTGAGATGTGACTAGGAAAAAAAAATGTAGCCTAAATTCCCTCACTTTAATTTCTGATGAGAATGTGGATTGTCCAAAGTTTGTGCTATTAATTCATCAAGGGATTCATCATCGACCTCCTGAAGAATTCATACTGTGACAAACTCTGGAGAAGTTCATGTTTACTGTTCTGTCTTAAGCTATTTCTTTCCTATCCCCCCCTAAAAAAAAATAGGCAGGATTTTTGGCTAAGTTCAGAGAAGTTAGAGCAANCAAACACAGTTCTCTGGTTTCTTTCGCAGTGGTATTTTCAAGTGACTTAAAAATGAGGATCCTATCAGTTGAGTGATCAAACGCAGCATATTAAGAACAAAACTCAGACGACCTAATTAAATTTTAATTTCAGATAAACACTGGATAATTATTTGGCCATAAATATGTCTCATGCAGTATTGGGGCTATACTTATTCTAAAAGATTATTCATTGTTTTGTTTTGTTTTTTCTTTCTGAAATTCAGATTTACTTCGGTATCCTGTAATTTATCCAGCAAGCCTGCTTGTCTGCCAAAGACTTAACATAGGAACAAAGTCCCTCATGGTCCTGACTCTAGTGAATTCAAACTGAGGCAGGGTCTGGCTCAATAGAGCTGTCTTCCATGTGGAGCCAAACAAGAGCAAACTAGGACCACAGGCTCCCTCTGCGCTTGCTCGCCTGTCATCACTTCGCACACCTTACATGAGAAGTGGTCAGGAAGAATGGTGGCTGTGGCCAGCAATGCATGAAAGACTTCAGCCTAGCAATTGCTTTAACAGACTTAGGCTACATACATAAAGCAGATGGAAAAGGCTGTTTCCTGAGTATTAACTAAAAACCAAAATATGCCAAGCCTATGGGAGCACTTTATTTTTTCTGTGTTCTCCTGCACTACAAGCAACACACACACACACACACACACACACACACACACTCATGCAAATGTGCACATACACAAAGGGTGTAAAAAGTATTTATTTCTGCATTTTCAGTTAATGTTAGGAAGTTTCTATANAACCCCATCTTTGTTGGAGCTATGGATTTCCCTTCTTTCTTTTCCTTTACCCTTCACATCTTTGTTTCACTTGGCACCTTTACAAGCCAAATTTCACCTCACATAGTCCTAGCATCCTCAGACCTATTTATTAACAACATAATAGTTTTTTTTTCAGTGATGTCAAGTGGCACTGTGAAAAGAATCACCTCAAACCTGCAGTTCAAACTGGAATGGNTGCTCCTCATACCACTTGCTATTTAAGCAATTAATGAAGACATGGCAGGGGGGCAAAGAAAGACAAGGAAAGAATCAACAAACACAGACAAAAGCATTTGCCATGCCCCGAAAGCTAAAACAAGGAGACACACACAGTGGTTTGTGGGAACACGGCCAATAGGCAAAGGTGTCACTAAAAACCCTCAGGCTTTNCATCGTGGCCGCCCCTAGAACCTGATGAAATAAGGTCAGTGTGACCTACCGACTATGTCTGGGCTAGGTGATGGATCGCAGGTTTGGGCAGCTAGTCCTCTGCCCTGAGCTATGCCATGGAGAAGGCAGAACACTCTGTTCTCTTACCTCAGGGCCCCACAGGCTTTCTCTATCCAGGAACTCAATCCCAGAAGGCTCCTGGGCATTAAGTGCCTTGGGTGAGAGGGTGCTGCCAGGGCATGCTGCGGTTTACACTTGGGCTGGCATCCTCACCAGAGCATGACAGGTCAGCTGCGGCTGTAAATAACCAGGAGAAACTTTCAAACAAACCTACAAAAATAGCCACCATGTGAAACTCTGTAACACCATCAAAACCGCAATTGTTGACCAAATTGACTCCAAATGCAGTGTCCTNGGCTTGGGACTTTTCCTCTACAACTCTCTTTAGAAATCCCTCTTGGTATGAACCTGGTGCCTTCCACAGTTAGCTGCTGTTATGTCATTTTATTTTTAATTTGGCCCTCAAGTGACTTCAGCGGTGTGCAGGATACTCTCCTTTCCGTGTGTATTGTCAAACCCAAACCGAACTTTTGACCTGACTCCAGAAACAGAGCACAAGGGCAGATGGCAACCAGCTTGGTCCTCACAGCTTATGCAAACCAGCTTCTGGGGAGGGTTCTGGGGGAGCAGAGCACAGAAGAGGAAGTGAACTGGACTCCTGAACAAATGAGTGCAATATGAAGGGGACCTCAGGAGGCATTTGGTGTTCATTAGCGAGCATTCGGTAGCTGCTTGGTCATTTTTCTTGTTTGTCATAAAAAATAAATAGACTTTAATAGATGATCTAACCTAGCAGGTTTTGGCAACAACGTAGACTGCGTCCCATTATGATCTCAATGGGTGTAATTTAGAGTAAGATGGAACGTGAAACCATTTCCAGTGCACATCGGGGAGTGAGTGACATAGATTTAGTCCCTGATTGTGCAGAAATGAAAACCAGTGCTGTCTTGGATGTGTATTAAATCATGTATTCTGTTTTATGGAGTTTGGGCTCTAAACAGCATATTTCAGAATAATTAACCTTGTCATTTTTGACTTAAAAGTTTGTTTTTAAGAATAGGAGTGTTTTATGTAGAAAGCAGAAGCCTTAATAGATTGCATGAAGGCCAAAAGAAACTCAAAGGGCAGTTCCCGTTAACTCACAGGTCAAAATTACCATCAGTTAGCAAGAATTAGGACAGGCCCCGTGAACCCAGGGGAAATTGTGTGCTTGATGAGAAAGATCTGGGATTGGAACAGGGGCCTCTTGCCTGCCTGCTAGGGCTGTGAGGTGAGTGGCCAGCTCCCAGGAGTTGTTCCTTTGAGCATGACACATCGGATAAGCGGCTCCTTTTCCACAGAGCCACAGAAGGAACGGATTAGCCTCTGTGGCAATCTCAGGGTCTCTTATCAGGGGCCTGCTCAGATTTTCTGCCTGGTGGGTGACATATCTTGATCCCAGTCACTCCCAGGGGATTTTCCTTGAGATATAGTTTTTGATTTGTTCTGGATTTGTTGCCTACACTTAGTTTTCTTTGTTCTCAAAATATGGGAATTTCCTCCATGCAAATTCAAGAGGTCAGCTGCTTGTGTAAAATTCCTAAGTTTAGAATGAAATTTTCCCCATGTTTGGGACTCAGGGAAGCCCTCTACTTGGACTCTCTTTTTTCCCAGTGATCGTGAGCAGAGGCAGCCTTCAGTCTACTGTGGCTTGAAGAAGATAANGGTCAAGTGATAGATGCCTGGTAAAANCCACACTGCAATAATGTTTTTAATGCGCCAGGGTACTGCTTATGCAGGGGTCTCCAGCACACTGCCAGAAGAGGAACGTCTAAGTAGCCCATTTTGATTCATCAGGTGCAAATATTGGGTGACATGCTGAAGGGTGACCAAGTGAGTGACAGACTTGAAAATGGGTCACCAACATTCCCTTCTTGAGGACTTGGTAGAAAGCATCGAACCCTACTTGCAGATTCTGTAATTCTATCCTGATTCNTTTCCTGCACCATACTGTCGTCAGCTATTCCATCCCTCAAGCCCAAGCACACATAAGATTCCTTTCATATGGTATTTATGAATGTGATTAGTATCTACAACCTTACAAATGGTTGCTTGTGGAATGGATGGCTTGGTAGCGATGAGGTCAGTGATCCAGGAAGAAAAATCAATATTTACCTAGAAAAAGGCAAAAACACAAACACTAATCAAATATGGTCTCTTTCAAAGGGCAGCTCAGAGAACTTAAATACAAAAAGTTTGTCTGTGGTCATCATCCCAAGCTACCCACACAAGTAGGAAAGTCTCTCATCTGCTGTGCTGAATGAGCAACTTGGATTGAGAGTCTCGCTGCCCTTTGAATCAGCAACGGGTATCCTGTTTGTGAATGGGGACATCATATATGGTGTCCAGAGTCTACAAATCCCCAACTCCAGTTTCACTGGGGGGAAAAAATGAAGAATTGCCCATACAACTTCTGAATGCTGGCCCTATCCTTCCCCTTCTAATCTTAGCATACTCTGTGGCAAAAAAAAAAATTGTTTATCTCCTCTTACAGCAGAAATAACTGTGGCTCAGAGGCAGTAATTTGCCTTAAATCTCAATGGCATCATGAGTAAGGTTGGGATTTATGCTAAAGAAAAAACAAAATTATGCGACATGTCTCTCTCATTCTGAGGAAGTAGCTTAGAAGCTGGCATGCCTAAGCTGATCACTGAAGGCTGGTGCCTCATGGTAGAGCAATCAGAACTAGGGAGCACTCTACTTAGTGCTCACATTAGTTTCATATCTCAAGGACCAAGAATGATGGTTTTGACCACAACTGCCTGAAATTTGTAGCAATTCTTCTTCTTCTTCTTCTTCTTCTTCTTCTTCTTCTTCTTCTTCTTCTTCTTCTTCTTCTTCTTCTTCTTCTTCTTCTTCTTCTTCTTCTTCTT
>LZPO01056659.1:0-11233 GCA_001675575.1 Neotoma lepida
AGACTCTTACAAATTTCTAGGACAAAGTACAAATGGCTCGGGACCGGAGGGCCCCTTGCCCAAATTGGGGATCAAGACATCTCTTGTTCCCTCCAGGTTCACTGCACAGGTACGCCTGCCCCAGTGAGATCCTGCAAATACAAATCAGCCGCCGACGATGGGTACAAAACAAAAATAACAAAGACACAGACCACAGGTATGGACAAGACAAGGAGCGTTCTTATCGGTCAATTACAGACAAAACGACAGACACAATCCGCGCGGTGGTCGATTGGCGACAGGCTGAAAGTACAGATACAGACGGGAGCGGCTGAGAACAGCTTTGCTCCCCTGGAAGGAGCGACATTACGTCCTCCTCCTTCCTCCAGACGTCCCCAGAGCAGGGTCGGGGGGCCAGCGGGACCTGAGGCACGTCTGCCCCCCGGCACGTCTGCCTCCTACAGATGCCCAATTGACCGGACAGTAGACAAATACACAAAACACAGATCGAGCCCGTTCTTACCTCCAACCGGTCTCCAAAGTTGGGGTTCAGGGGCACCCCCAAAATCCCGGACGAGCCCCCAAATGATAGACCCCAAAACTCAGAGTACTACCTTTTTGGGAGGAGGAGCCCCCAGAAACCCAGACTCCAGTCCAGTTGATGCAATGTGCAAGAGGATTTATTAAAAGAAAACAATTGGGCCTTCTTACTCCACAGAGCAAGAGAAGCCGGCTTTGTATTTCTTTCCACAGTCTTCTGGCTATGCCCATTCTTCAGATTGAACTATTGCCCACTGTATTTTCTTCAGGTTTGGTTTGTTGTATACAAATATTTTTAGGTTGTTTATATCATGGTAAGTTTTTCTTTCTCCTTCAAAGATATGGCAGAGAGTTTTGCTGGGTTTATTAGTCTAGCCTGGCCATCATAGTCTTTCAGGACTTGGAATGCATTTTTCTGGGCTCTTCTGGCTTTGAAAATTACCATTGTGAAATCAGCTGCTATACTATGGATTTTCCTTTGTATGTGATTTGCAGTTTTTCTCTCGAAGCTTTCAATACACTTTCTTTGCTATGTATACTTAGTATTTTGACTATCATATACTGTGGGGATTTTCTCTACTGGTTGGTCCTATTTGGTGTTCTGTGTGCTTCTTGTATCTATATGGTTATATTTTTCCTTAGTTAGGGGAAGTTGACTTCTATGATCTTTAGAAGAGCTGGTTTATGCCATTTACTAGGGATTTTTCTCCCTTGTCTATACCTATAATTTGAAGGTTTGGTTTTTTTTTTTAATGGTGCCCACCATTTCTGTGTGTTCCTTTTTTGTCTCTTTCTCTGTCTCTGCCCTTGCCCTTTCTGTCTTTGTCTTTGTCCCTTTCTCCGTCTCTGTCTCTCTCTCTCTCTCTCTCTCTGTGTNTGTGTGTGTGTGTGTGTGTGTGTGTGTGTGTGTTAGGTTTTCATATTCCTTACTTACTTGGTATAGCTTCTTTATCTTCAGGCTTGATATTCCATCTTCTGCTTGATTCATTCTAATTATAAACCTTTCCTTTGAGTTTTCTAGATGAGTTATTGGGTTTATCAATTCCATGTTCATTTCATCTTGGGTCCTATTCATATTTCTACCTCCTTATAGCATTTGTCCTNAGGTCCTGGATTATCTTTATCATTTCTATCTTTGTGCTTTCTTGGGCATCACCCAGGCATTTATTCTAATGTTCTTTCTCCTTAGTTTCACTGGGTTATTTCTTTGTGTCTTCTTTAAACTCTGAATTCTTTGATGACATTTAGAATTGTCCTTTAAAATTCTGTGTCCTGTGGTTCATATAGGTTTCTCTCTTTGGCAAGCATTTCTACTGGGCTGTTATGTTTGAAAGGAGAGCTACTGACTTGATCTTTCATATTGTTTGCATTTTTACAGTGAGATTTGGATATATGGACTGCTTTTGTTAGTTCTAGGTCTGATAAGACAGAGCGGGTTGGGGCAGAAGAAAAGCTATGTGAGCAGATTGGGCCTAGAAGCTGGAAATGTCTTGGGTGGAATGATATCAGGTAGACATAAGGGACTGGACTAATATACAGGGTGTGTCTGCTAGTCCAAGCCTGGAGTACGAAGTAGATCTGGCTGGATGGAAGGTTGGATGTAGCATAGGAGGGGACTGTGGGTTACGAAGTANGTAGGATGGAAAAGGCCTAGAAATTGGTTGCAGTGCAGGCCAGGGTGGCCAGAGTAAGCCAGGACAGTGGATGTGGGATCCAGGCTAGATCTATTGGGTTGTGGGAATGCATGGAGAAGGTCAGGGAGACTCACCAGGCTAGACCCTGAAGGAAGGTGTGGGAGATCTAGCAGGGTGGAGAGACTGGATGCAGCACAGAGGGGACCTTGGGTTTTGCCCTGTGAAGGCTTTAATAAACCCACTGTTATACTTACTTATAACTCCATCAGAAATCAAAACACAAGAATCTAGCTTTACTAATGCCTTACTTTTTGTCATTATTTGGCCATGACTTTAAGTCTCCTCCATACATATAACTTGAGATTTAAACTACATTTTAATGGCTTTGTTTGCTGATGGGACATTTTCACAAAAGCTGCTCTTGAGAACTAAACTAGAGCTAACTTGCTCAACAGGAAGTTTGCTGCCTTTCATGATTGAATGTCCTTGGATCCATGTTTGGAACCAGAGACCTCTGACTTATTTTCTAATGACTAGAAAATTCCTATGACATGAAAGAGGAGTAGAGAACAAGTAAGGTGTGTGGGGTATGGTGGGAGACAGGCTGCAAGAACCTAATGGGCTCAGTGAGATAGATGTTAGTGTTAGTGTTACATCTAGGATAGATTCCTTAGGCTGAGTCTAAACCTTGTTGTCCACACCTGTGAGTCTGACTAGGGAGCCAAATCCTGTTCTTTCTCCTCTATGAGGAGCTGGAAGTGGTTGAACAGGAGGTACCCTGCTGAGTTCCCTAATCCTCAGCATGCCACACTATGGTCATAGTCATAGATAGCCTTTGTCCTCAGAGTGCTATTCTTGGCTTTTTGTGTTGGTGTAGGAGAACTGTGCTGTGATGGGTAAGGTGCATACCCAATCTTCTCTTTGTGGGTATGTCTCCCCCTATGAATCATTAGCCAGAAAGCCCTTCACTTTGTAGGGCTTTTGAGCTGAATCAGATTGATAACCAGCTATCTCTGGACTAGATGTTTCCGGTGGCCTTGAGGAAGAGGTCTGTAGACAAAGAGGTAAGTAACAGGGTGTGTAAGCAAAGGGTGGTCTTGGCAGAGTAGAGGAGGCTACAGGATTTATATACTCAAATGGCATCCAAAGTAAGAGCATAGAGCCTGGCACAGGCAGGCATGCCTTGGGATTTGAATGAAGGAATGGTTGCAGGGAGGCAGGGTATAGAGAAGAAAGAGGGCTGTGAAGGGTGTGGATCTGAGGATCCTGTATATACTAGCTGAGCAGTAGGTATGACAAGGCCTCAGTGTCCTGGTGAAAGTACAACAGTGGACACTGAAGGGAGGTGTCTGAGCACAGTGCTTATAGTGACCAAGGTGGCACAAGCAAAGCCATGCAGCCTCTGCTTAGCAGAAGTACCTCTGCTCAGTAAACATACACACAAAAAGATCTCCTAGGTTCAGGATATATCCATTTGGTGGATTTAAGTAGCTCTGAGATCACTGGAGTATTCATAGGCCACATAGACTGAAGTACCATAGAGTAGAAGATAGAGGAAGTTGAAGAAAGAACAAGGGACTTAGGAGATGGGAGTGTTGGAGGGCTTTCCCTTAAGGCAACTAAATATTCCTCAGATTACTCACCAACTGGGAAACAGAAGGAACATTTGCCAATTCTTTTTCCAAGACCCAGTTAATCTGATACATAAACCACACAAGAACGAACAAAGAATGAGAATTTCAGACCAATTTCNCTTATGAACTTAGATGCAAAATCAACAACATACTTGCAAACCAAATCCAAGAACACATCAAAAAGATCATCCACTGTGATCAAGCAGGCTTCATCCCAGTGATGAAGGGATGGTTCAACGTACACAGATTAATAAATGTAATCTACCATTTAAACAAACTAAAAGACACAAAATACGTGACCATCTCATTAGATGTAAAAAAGGCTTTGTCAAAATCCAATACTTCTTCATGATAAAAGTCCTGGAAAGGTAGGGCTACAAAGGATATACCTCAACATAATAAAGACAATTTACAGCAAGCCCATAGCTAACATCAACTTAAAGCAGTTTAAGAGAAACTTAAGGCATTTCTACCAAAATCAAGAACAAGACAAGGATATCCACTCTCCCCACACCTAATCAATATAGCACTTGAAGTCTTAACTAGAACAATAAGATAACTGAAAGACNTCAAGTAGCTACAAATAGTAAATAAATCAAATAGTAAAGAAATCAAAGTATCTTTATTTGTAGATGCTATTGTAGTATACATAAGTGTCCCTAAAACTGCCACTGGGAAACTCCTGTAGTCAATAAATACTTTCAGTAAAAGTAGCAAGATACAAAGTTAACACACAAAAATTAGTAGCTTTCTTATATACAAATGACAAACAGACTAAGGCAGAAATGAGGGAAACAACTACTTCCACAAGAGCCTCAAAAATAAAAAATATCTTGGGCTAACTCTAACCAAGCAAGTGAAAGACTTACATGATAAAAACTTTTAAGACATTGACGAAAGAAATTGAAGAAGATATCAGAAGATGGAAAGATTGCCCATGTTCACAGATTGGTAGGATTACTGTAGTAAAATGGACATCCTACCAAAAGTGATCTACAGGTTCACTTCAGTATCCATCAAAATTCTAACAGTCTCCACAGAACTTGATAATTTTCAGCTTCATATGGAAAAACAAAAAACTCAGGATAACTAAAACACTCCTGAGTAATAAGAAAACTGCCGGAAGTACCACCATCCCAGATCTCAAATTGACTACAGAGCTATAGTAATAAAGGCAGCACGGTATTTCACAAAAACAGACATGTTGATCAATGGAATGAATTGAAGACACAGACATAAATCTACACACCTATGAGTTAAAGGCACAAAGGTTCTTGTGCTCACAGATAAGCACTAGAAGAACCAGAAACATTAACACACAGGGTGGTCTCTTCAAGGGGAGAGATGTATAACTTTTTCTGCACAGAAGGGTAGGAGTGGATGTGGTTCATAGCCTGGTGACCATTGTGATGTCTGTGTGGCAGAGACCACATCATATCTCCCCCCAAGACCCTTGCCTAGAGCTTGTTTGTCTCAGTCAATCTACAGTCTCTATCTTTAGGGAAGATGTCACTTGTACTTTATAAAGAGTTTCAATGTAGTCATATGCTAAGCTTTGTTGTGCACATAGGATTGAGTTAATTACCAACAGGAAAAATTTCACCAAATTGTGCTATCTTAAAATAGGCCTAAAATAAACTACTCAGGTTCAGACTCTCAAAGTTTGAATCAACACAGGCTACTGAGTTGTGTTGAACCAAACTACCTTATTGCCTCATCTGGATCATTACTTTGGTGACTGTGATGGTTACAGAGACCCCCACACATGTAGGCAGCTGATCTTTTATAAAGAAGCCAGAAATGCACAGTGGAAAAAACACAGCATTTTCAACAAATGGTGCTGGTCAAACTGGTGGATGCATGTAGAAGAATGCAAATAGAGCCATTCTTATCACCCTGCACAAAACTCAACTCCAAATGGATCAAAGACCTGAGCCAAGGTCACATACACAGAATCTGACAGGAGAGTGGGGAATAGCCTTAAACTCATCAGCATAGGATAGAACTTTCTGAACAGAACACTGATAGCACAGGCACTAAGAACAGCAGTTAATAACTGGGGTCTCAGGAAACTGAAAAGCTTCTGTAAGGTAAAGAAACCAATTTTCAAAGCAGCAGACTAAAAATGGGAAAATATTTTTACCAACTATACATCCATAGAGGACTAATATTCAATTGTAATCCCAGAGCTGTAAAGGCAGAGACGGGACAATCCCTGGGACTACCATACCGGCCTATTTGGCAAAACCCACGTCACAGTGAGAGATGCTCTCTTAAAATACAAGGTAAACAGAATATGAAGACAAGCCAAGGTTGTCTCATGGCCTCCACATGCACATGCACACATATCCTTTATCTGTGCACACACACATGTATACAACCATACACACAAACACATTGTACAATATGTATGTATATATAAACATTTTTAGTTACCAATAATATTTCAATAAATGTAGATGAAAAGAATACAAATAAACAGGCACATGAAATTTTCATATAAGACTCACTCATTAAGCAACTGATAAAAATAGAAAATTTAAATTCACATTATTTTTATGATCCAGAGATTTATAATTAGGAAACAGAATTAAAGTACAATAGGACATTTCAACTATTCTTGGAGATTTAGAGTAAATTAAAATGTCTTTTAAAAAATCTTAAAAAGTCACTATCAACAAGGAGCTTCCTTGAATGACCTCAGCATCTGGGAATATTTATGATATAAAATAAAAGGGAGCAAGTAAGAGAATTCTTGTGGAAATATCAACTTACGGTGTATAATGAACTTTATAGTACTTGGCAGCAGAAATGTCACAAGAACGTACATAGGTAATACTACAAATTTTATTTCAATCATATGAAGAATCTTGATTTGCTGCTTGAACTATTAAACAGTTTAAGAGGAATCTGTTTTTAGGGAAAAAAATCATTGGTGTTGCACCAGCATGACTCCTTACAACCATCTGTATGTCCAGTGCAGGGGGTTGTGGGGGCAATGACCTCTTCCGACTTCTGTTGGAACAAGGAATTCACACATGCATACATGCTGGTATGACACTCATACATATGAATAAATTGGTTTTTTGAAAGAAGAGAAAAATTAACCTCTTTTAAAAATCTGGTGACACACTGACCGCAAGTTTTTCATCATATTGATGATTCTGCTATCAGAACATATTTGTACCAAAGGAGTAATTGTGGGATAGGCATTCATCACAAACTTCTGAACAGTCAGGATGACTGGATCGTACATCCATAACAGGACTGAGGTGGATGAGATGATGAAGTCCACCCAGTACACGACCACAAAGAAAACCACCAGCAGCAAGATGGTCTGGGTGGCCCTTTTCTCAGGGGATGCTCTCTGGTGCTGATGCTGTGAAGATGCTTGCATTGCCTCTGATGTCTGAACAAGATATTCACCATGTATGCACTTGTGGTCAGCATAACTCCTACAAGAAGTACATCTCTGGAGGTTGACACTGTTAAAATCAGTGCTCTGATGATGTAGTTCATGGGGAAGAGTAAGCAGGATTTAGTGACCTTCATGTGGTTGCTCTCACTCACATTGGTAAAAGAACCAACATAGAAGATCCACCTACTACTGAATGACAAATTGAAAGACCAAAGGTAGAAGAAAGAATAGATTATGTATTTTTTTAGTTTTTGTTTAAATTTTGCCAACAAAGAAGTACTGGGACTGATAGTGACAGCCTGGAACACACTCAGGAGGCAGGTGATGCAGATGGAGAGNCCTCTCATCACTCTGCTTATGTAAAAAGTTGCCTTGCATTTGAAGTCATTCTTGAAGTTCAGTGACTCAAATATGTCTGCAAGCCAAATATCCCCTCCAGTGAGGACCATCACTATGTGGACGAAGGTCAGTTGACAGGAGATCATGTCCGTGGGCTTAGGTCTGTGACATAGAATTATGAAAGTGTAGAAAAAAAGGAGAAACATATTGGCTATGACTCCAAGTCCAGCTTGGAAATTAAGGACATTCTTTAATGAGGACATAGATGGAAAGTGTATTCATCTTAACATCATAGTGGAAGCATATTTCATATACCTGGAAAAAATAATAGAGTATACATCAAACTTGTGATTCATTGGTCAGTATGTCTATATCATCATTCTATTTTACCTACTTATTCTTGATTAACCTGTCTCTTTAACTTTTGATGTTCCAGACTGAATAGCATACCCTACATTTCTATATACTTCTCCATGTATCTACCTGTATATATAGCATACTACAGATAATAAAGGCACTCACAGTTGCATCCTNTACAGAATGCACACTTTGTGTGCCTGTATTGCACCTGGGCCTTATGCCTTAGAAATCTAATCCTACTGATTTAAATCATCTCATTTTATAGTTAATACCTAAAATGGTAGTGATGAATACAGAATATTAATCATATTTGTGCAACTGAATAAAAATTATGTTGACCTAGAAAATACTCACCAAAGAAGTGCAAAAGAGTGAGGTGAGTCAGTCTTGTATTTCATAATTTTAATAAGCTCTATTTTGCAACTATCCATATTTACTCATAATTCTAATGGAATCACAGTGATAATTCATGGTAATCTCACTATTTTAATCCACAAAATGTCTATCTCAATTTATCTGTTTTTATGTTCACTTTTCTATGAAATCTTACATCCCCATTATCTGGAATTAAAGACATTATACACTTGGAGGCTGTTACTGCACTTTCCACACCCTATTAACTGTAACCATTATGGTTATAAATGGTCCTAGATGTCTCTCGGGTTACTTCCCATCCCATTTAAAACTTCTGTGAACTTTACCTCAGGTTTAAAGAACTAACTCCCAGTTATAAAGACAAACACTATTTTTCTTTCCTCGGGGAAGTAGCAAACGGTTAACAGTGTGATTCCTTATAGCTTTTCCAGCCATCCGTATTGCTCTTTACCTACCTACCTACCTACCCACCCCTTTCTTCTGGATTTACCTCTTCCTGAAGGAGCCCCCTCCCTGTTTGCCCATTTCCCCTATCAGATCAACTGTACTCTACTGTTACCCTTTACTCTTCTTCTCCTACCTCCTTCTGGATTTACCTCCCTCTTCCTCCCNAGCGAGCTCCCGTTTCCCCATTTACCCTCTCAGATCTCTTGTATCCCACCCAATCTCCTTCCCCTCTTCCCACCTTCTCCCTCCCCCTCCCTAAGGAGCCTCCTTTTCCCATTTCCCTGATCAGACCTCTTGTACCCTTCTGTAACTTGTCCCTCTCTGTTGTTCCCTACCACCCCTATCCTGGCAATTGTGTTTTACTTTCCTGCTTTCTGTAGTTACTACAAGCTATGTTGTCTGAAGATGTGGAACTAGAAGCCTCCAACAAGAGAGAACATGTGACACTGAAACAAACACTATTTTCAACACACTGTGACAAACATGAACTTGCTGAAGATGACCATATAGTGATCCTGTTTGGGGATTTCTGTTTTAAAAGAGATTCCTTCTCATGCAGTGGAAATCAAGGCCCCAGTGTTATCAGAGGTCATCAGCACCAGACAGCTTTTACAGTTCCACTCAACAGTCTTACCTTTGGTGCTTATGTTAGTTATTTGGTCAAGCAACCAGTGTCATTATTTTATCAAATTAATTTAATTCAGTACTTTAAAATCAGCTTTCTGATAGAGAAATATAAAACTGTTACACTGACTCAAATTCTTGTGACAAAAAGAATTGTATTTTCAAGTTCACTCATATATTTCACGTTTATAGGTGCATGCATGCATGTATGTGTAGAAATAGTGCAGAAGTTAGTGACTGTAACCCTCTAAAAGCTCCTCATGAATACAAGACAACAAACCACGTTTGATATTATACAAGTTTTGCCCTTTAAAAGCTTAATCTAGTAAAGGAATAGATTCATCCCAATTGCCAGAGCCAAACAT
Source organism: Neotoma lepida (assembly GCA_001675575.1). Classification (NCBI taxonomy): domain Eukaryota; kingdom Metazoa; phylum Chordata; class Mammalia; order Rodentia; family Cricetidae; genus Neotoma; species Neotoma lepida. The sequence goes on from LZPO01056659.1 coordinate 9,716, forward strand.
CTGATTCTCCCACCAACATATATTTACAGTAGCTGCACCATGTACTGTTTTTTTTTTTAAAGCTCCATGATACAAGCTGGAGAGATGGCTCAGTGGTCCAGAGCACGTTTTACTCTTGCAAAGGACCTGGATTAGATTCCCAGCAATGACATAGTGGCTCATAACCATCTGTAATGCTCATTCCAGAGAATCCATTGCCCTCTCTGACCCAGGCATGAAAGTGGAACACAGACATATATGCATACAACACACTCATATATGTAATAAAATAATTCTTTTTTAACTTTTTTTGAAGACTGAAAAAAATTACTTTATTGTGAAAGAAATGCTTTAAAATTTCTATTTAAATTCTGCAAAAGTAGACAGGGTACAGCCTGTGAAGCCTCAACCCTACACAAAAACCTATAGGCAGCTGTGGTAAGTGGAGAGTGGGAGAAATTGTTTTTCCTAGGAAATTGCACACCAACTGATTATCCAATACCAAACGGCCAGCCATGTAAACATATATACAATATATATATGGACCAAGCAGATTGTATTTAGGCATGTATATGGATATGTGTCATGTACATATATGCATGCAATAGCAATTAATGGGAAAAGAAGCCATAATTTGAAAGAGAGTAAGGAGGAGAAATTAGTAAGCTTTGGAGTGAGTCAAGGGAAAAGAGAAATATAATTATATTATAATCGCCAAAAAAGATAAACAACAAAAAAAGATTCCCTTCAAGTTTAAAATTCCAAGTCTTTACAAAGTAGAACCTGAACTCCTTTTCTGTTCTTTGTTTTTAAATTTCTTTTTGCCCTGAATTGAACAACCACATTGGTAGTTCAACAGTCTGTCATAGCATCAGGCAGCATTTCTTCACAGAATTTAATGAACTCATTGGTTGCTTGCTATTNTCCAGACTATTTGAAACTCCTTTGTTGATGACTGTCCTTTGTATTTTTGAGCTAACATGAGTTTTTAAAATTTCTATCTGACATAAATATCCTTTATAGAACTGCCCAGAGCTGAGCTCCATCTCCCTTCCTTAAAGATTCAATGTCACCTCCTGCCTGACTTTAGTCACTGTCAGTGCATTTGACAGCTCTGCCTATTGGATTTTACCCATAGTATACACCTGTTATATGCAGAAACCTTGATCTTCCACAAAGCAGGAAGCCTTTTATCAAATTAAAAAAATACACTTATTACACCTTTTTTAACGTTTATTCTTCTCTTATACATTACATCCAGACTGCAGTTTCCTGTCTTTCCTTCCCTTTCCTCCTTCCAGTCCCTTCCTCCACTTCTCCTCTCCCCCAGGTCAATTCATCCTCTGTTTCCCTTCAAAAAAAATTCCAGAGCCTGCCTCCCAGGGATATCCACCAAACATGGCCCAACAAGGTACAATAAGAATGGGAACAAATCCTCATATCACAGATGGACAAAAATCTTAAATAAATAAATAAAAGCTCCCAGGTAGCATTTAATTCAAGCCTTGTTCTCCAAACGAAAAGACTTGTAGCCCAATT
>LZPO01056660.1:0-18785 GCA_001675575.1 Neotoma lepida
TTTTTTTTTTTCATTTTCATCACCTACCTGGGGAAATTCTAAACAATGTAGTGTATAGAGACTTTTTTTGTGATAATTTCATGAAACATGTACTAACCACATGTTCATTCTACATCTGGCATTAGGCTTTCAGGATGTGTTTCTGAAGGAAGAGTCAAAGCTTTGTTCTCCTCCTCCATCTTCCATGTATTTCTACAGCAAATACTTGACTCATCTGCCCTAGGAAAAATACTGTGGTAAATATATGCTATTTTATTCTCAGTATTGCTTCTTCGTTCTCTGTGGAGGTGAATCATTTGATTAGTGCCAATGGAAAGTATATATGGAAAATCTTAAACTAAGTCACCAGTAAATGAAATTTCATATCTTAGAACCAGACTTGCCCATTCTGTTGGTTTCAAACCATGTCAATGCCATGGATCAACAAAAGTATTGACTAAAGATTTCTCCCTCATCTGTTACCTCTTGGCTATGGTGCTAATTATTCTACTATTGTTCATACTGACAGACAACTAGATTGCCAAATGCCTTTGGCTACCAGGTGTATACATATGATGTAAGCATGATCAATAAGAACTTTCTATAAAATTTCCAGAAGACCCCCGGAGAAAATCAGTGTATTTACTGAAATGGACACATAGGAACTTTGGGTTTCTCATTTCTCTTTTCCATGTTTTGTTTTCAGCTTGCCCTATACAAGATGAAGGCTTCCCCCTGTACAGTGCACCAGCTGCTAGCTCTTATAGACAAGATTTGAACTCTGGGAGTGTGGTGGTAAATTCCAAGTGTCAAATCAATTGGATTAATAAATATCTAGGGACACATTGGGGTCTATAGTTGAGTACTTATACAGAGAGGGTTAATTCAGAGGGTAAGATCTACTCTGAATGTGAGTAGTAAACATCCTATGGGGTGGGGTCCTGGACATAGTATAAAGAACAAAGGAGAGGGTTAAGTGAGTACCAGTGTTTCCTTCTCTCTATTTCCTGTTCTGCCAAAATGTGAGCAAGCTCCTGTGGCCAGAGCTGTGAGCCATACTTGCTTTCATGTATTTCCCAGTGATGGACTATGTTTCCCTAAGTCATGAGCCAAATTAATATTTCCTCCATTAAGTTGCCTTAGCTGGTTATTTTTATCACAGGATAGAGAAAAGCTTCCAGTAAAAGGAAGCCATAGAAGACTAGAACAAAAGGAAGGAAGAAGAGGAGGAGGCATGAGGGGAGGAGGAGGGAGAGGAAGAGAAAAGTGGAGAACTTATTTCCTCATTCTCCCTTACCTGGAATGCAGAGGCTGTTTTCATTCTGACAGGTATAGCTCCAGTTCACCAGTCTGCTCTTATAACTGAGAGGACTCATTCACTGGTCCTCATAACTAGTCATTCCACTTCACTCTCAACCTTGGGAATTCTAAGAATTGCCCCTCTGCTAGCATGGACTTCTTTCCCACTGTCCCTAGTCATTTATCAAACTGCCTGAAACTTACAAATATTTTTGATATTAAATGCTCCACCAATAAACTCTCACCAACATGGCTGTCCAAGTATGAGGTGAGTAAGGATGACACCAAGGAACATGCCAAACTGGGTGGAGGAAAGAATACTGGGCCCTAACTCTATACAAAGAACTATAGGCAACTGAGGAAAGCTGGGAATGGAAGAGGTGGTGTCCTTCCCCAGGGAAGAGCACAACAATTGGTTGTCTAGTGCTAAATGTTCAACCCTGAAAATGTGTATAGGTAGCACTATATGCACGGAACTGGTTATATTTAGGAGTATATATATACATATACATAATTTTCAAAATAGACATCATATGCACATACACATATACATATATGCATGCAGTAACAATTAGTGAGAAAAGAGGCCATGAAGTTGAAGGATAATAGGGAAGGCTGTATAGGAGAGTTAGGAGAGGGAATGGGAAAGAAGAAATGTAATTAAATTATAATCTTAAAATTTGTTTTACATTTTAAATAGATTCATAATCATTTTTCTGACCATGCCATTGCTTCCTACCAGGTATTTGAGGCTAATGTATATCACAATACCATGAGAACAAGCTTTAGTCTGATAATGACCAGTTATATACCTTGTAGAGAAACTATATATTTAATTTAAAGCTCGTTGATAAAAATAGAGCTAAATGTTACAGAAAAAGATATTACCTAAAAACTGTTCTTCAGTTGTGGCTACAGCAATGCCTGAAGTCAGTGAAACCCCTGGGCCTTCTAGGTATATGATTCAATATATTTTCATTTTCTCTGAGGTAGCTTAGATTGGGTTTTTGACATTTGAAACTGAAAAGAGAGGTCTAGCAGCTGTAATGAAATATATGCAGTGCTGAGAACTACAAATTCTGCAACATCAATAAAAATAATAAGGTTTATGAGAAAAATAGGATTGAGGGCAAAACATCTAAAATCTGGACAACTGCTACTCTTTGTCTCACTCACTAGAGAAAGCAATCTTAATATTATTTTGGCTGAACAGAAAAGATGTATTTCCAACATAAATAAGCCACAGTAGGTAATGTTGCACAGAGCATGGCCAAGATAATGTTTATGATCAAAGCTGGTTCTTAGAGAAGGTAATAGATGATACAAGTGTGGATATGTAGGACGGTAGAAAACAAAAACCTGCAATCATCATCTGTGAAGTAAGTGGACTTTGCATTTAACTATTATTTGATGGCACAGGACCTTAATGGGCTGAGAAAAAAAGCATGAATGAATGTGACTCCCACATTATGCTGACATTATTGCCTTATTTACAAGTAATTCTTACAGAGGAAGCATGCATTCTACGAGGGTAGACTGCACTTCTATACAGCTAGTTTTTAAACCTCTGCTTAATTGTTCTGCTGGGAACACAGAAGGTGGCACATGCTATCTTTATTTAAACCAGTGGTCACCTCTAAGTGCTTTAAAAAATGTCCATGTGTTTTCAAACTGCACAAATGCCTTGTCTGAGATGATTAGTTGTAGAGACACTTTGCTTCAGCATCACAGATGTAGCAACTTTGTATACCATGAATAATGTGAAATGAATAGCTATTTTTTGTAATAACTACATCTTAGGACAGCAATTGTACTGAATAGTTGGCTGGGGTATAGGCTGAATATGGTTTTATTAGAAGATAATACACACAGAACCTATTTATATGTTCAATATTATATTTCAGCTTAACAGAGAAGGTACTTTGAGGTAATCCAGTAATGCAAGTTGAGAGATAGCATAGTACACATGGGCTTCTTGCTCTTTATATGGCTTTTCCGTCACACCAGGCACAAAACGCGGTTGTGTTCCAGTGATATTTACTACCATTTATGTCCTTACAACTATAGTTTGTCAAGCAGACTTCAGACATTAGTGACATATGATCTCACTTCTAGCCCTTGTGGTCCTGCTTCTGGTCTTTCTCCTTCCAATGGCTGTCTGCTAACATTCAGAGTCATGTCTTACAAATGGTGGATCCTCTAACAGCTTAATTTCCTGAATGACTGTGTGGAACAGAGGTTTCCACTCTACATGTTTACGATCCATGTTCTATGTGAATTAGAATTAAATTTCCACTCTTCTAAACCAGAGATTTCTAGAATTATTTATTATGGAAGCTTGTGCTGCCTTAACATGTACAGAAGCCTTGCCATAGTCTCTGAAAAAGTACAGTTTGTCCTTGCACTGCTACCTTCCCATTAGTCAGCAGTCAAATGGAATAAGGGGTGACATGGGGTATGCCAGAACAGGGAATTCCTCCTATATGCCATCTACCTTTATTTCTGTGTATGTGCTTTAGATAAGATCCTTTTTGTTTCTAATGACCCACCCAACTTATTTCAAATAAAAAGAGGATTATAAGGTAAATAGGTTTTTATTGAATCCAGGAACAAGATCATGAGCCTTGTACACAGAAATTAGGTCCTGTCAGCAACTGAGAAATCTAGTATATCTTGAATGGCAGCTTTTTTCCTGCTTCAGCTGTTCCCTCATATCTTCTGTCCTGTCTCTAATCAACCAGCTTCATCTACTCACTCACTCTTCAGGCTCATGTTGCAACATGGCCTCGAATTCAACAAGAACAATCTATCATGGAACAGTATTTTGGGGTTCAAGTTCTAGATAGGTCAGCATGAGTGAATGTGGATGGGTCAAACAAAATTAAGGTAATCTCTGATTCAGTGGAGCCTCATATACCACACCTTAATTGTGTCTAGTGCCCTAGAATTAGTGATGAGTTCTCCTTTAGATGAATTGCTCTTGGCTAAAGAGAGCTTGTTCACATGATCCACACCCATGTATTAGAGATTATCTGCAGCAGATGCATCTAAGAATACATGAGTACCAGGCATAAGACACCTTCATTAAAGGTTGTTGTGCAGGGTAGTCCAACTGACTTCCAAAACAATATAGGCTATTGCTGCTGTCTTTGGTTGCCTGACCCAGGATGAATGTAAGTTCTTATTGCTGACACACTGCACACTTCAGACACAGGACTNAGAAGATTCAAGTTGGATCTAACCAGAAAGACCCCTTCCTATGACATAACTTTCATAGTGCCAGAAAGTACTATGCAAGCTGCCAATGGAGAGAAGTAATCAATAGTTCTATCCAGATTGATGCCTATTAACCATAACAATGACAAGCTTAGCAAGATATCTGTAATGGTGCAATCGTGGCACTCATATTGGTGGCAAAAGCTGTCTATTTGAATATGAGATCTATTAAACAGGAGGGGGAATCATTCCTGGTTCTAGAAGCCTAGACAACAACCTTGGGTAGTAAGGACATGACTGTTAGAAGAGGACCTACTACTGCCATTTTACTAGTCCAGCACCATTTCTAAATGCATTCTAAATTTTATGCTGATACTCATAGATAAATGTGTATCTCCCACTTCACCAAAGACCCTACTCTTTAAAGGAAATGGAGATCATTACAGAAAACCACAACTACTTATAATACAAAGATCAATAGGTTATGGAGAGCCTAGTTCCAACTGATACATATACAATACAACTTCTGCACCTAAGGCTCAGGGACCATGGAGAGAGAGGGAGGAAAGCTTGTAGAAACCAAAGGACCAGGAATTCTGTTGTGAGATGTTGTCTCCTAGAAATGACACAGAAGCTATATTTTTGGGTATCATGGTTGTAGCTTCATTCTCAGCAGAGCAATCTGGTGTCTCTAATGGCTCTCTGTAATACCCGTGTACCATCACTATTCATTTCAATTAGGAGATTTAGTGCAATGTTCTAGTAACATAGTTCCTCTTATAGAAATATTTTACTGTGAAGAAACATAGCTAGCAAATGCTTTGTGAAATTCAATAAGTCATTACAATATTGAAGTTTTTATGACAACTGTCTATTAATAACATTTATATTGTTGTTTCCTTTTTGCATGGATTAACCTTTAATAGTTTATGTATGAAAAGAGAGAGAAGATAGTAGTCAACATTAACTCTGAAGTGCTGATTGTCACTACCAGATTAACTGTTTGCTATTATTTTTAGATNTCATTGTGTCAAATTCCTGGATCCACAAATAAAATTAAAATATTTAATGAGGGACCGTGTTTTGTTTCTTATGTTCCTTGTCTTTGCTTAATATTGTATATACAGCTGGCATTATATTTCTACATTTATTCTAATTCCTCCTAGAATGAAACCCATCCTGTAGATTGGATTTTTGTTTCTTCCTTTATTTGCAGAAGAGTTCAACCAAGTTCAATCATCAGCAACATCTTTTTAAATGTCACGATGTCTCCTTCATGTCCTTGGAACAGATACAAGTTATTTAAACTTCATGATTTCCTTGCTTTGAAAGTCCATAATAAAGTCTATTTTGCTAGCTAATCACTAGATGGTTGAACTTGTACATGTAGAATGTTTGATATGTTCACTCATATCAATTCTTGCTCATCTTTGATGATACTCAGAGAGTATGTCACTACAGATGTGTCTGTATCTTCAGTTCACATCCCATCGAACCATCATAAAGTGAAAGTGAAAGTTATAGAATGTATATAATATCCCTTACATCACAGACATCATAGGTTAAGATAACAATAACTAAAGAGAATCAGTTATTTATCCTAACGGTCAAGAGGCCAACTGAAAGGAGGGAATCAGTGCTTCTTGCCATCATTGCTAGAGTGCGTCTTACAGCATATTGACAACCCAATGGGAAAAGAAATCAAAATTCAACAGTAAGTACCAGGTGTACAGGTCAGTGATAGTGAGCATGACTAACACACATGTGGTTCTGAATTCAATTCTGAATACATGCACATGCACACACACACATACACACACACACACACACACACACACCACAGACACACAAATTAAACTCAAAGAATGGTTTCTACAGAATGAATATCAGTTATGTACCATTGCAAAATTAAAACTGTGTAAGTTGACTCATCATATACTCTCAGGTGTTTTGCATTACTCATTAATTTTATGTTTTAATATTTTTTGCTGACTATTTAAATTAAGGATGGCCAAGGTATCAATACTTCCTTCTTCTCTAATACACGTTTCAGGTCTTAATTGTGAGGTACAATGGTGTGGTGAAAAAAATCACAACCACATGCAGGCTCAAAGACCAGCTTGACCTGGAGAAACAGGCAACTCTGTTTTACTTTTTAGTGAGAGTAGTGATAATATATTACTTAATGTTTTCTATAAAGACTCAATCAAATCTGAAGATTGTACATCTTGTGACACAGTAAAGTCTCAAATAATACTGTGTACCATTTTCATTGTTAATTAGTCATGGTAATTAAAAATTATTAATCATTAGTCACATTTACAACTATTAGTTACTCTGTAATTATCTAAGAATCAGAAAAACAATATAATAGGAATGCCTGCCTATTACACTAAACTTTTATGCAGCACCTTGCTGGTACTTATCTTCCATTCCCAAATCCTAACATGTGGGGTGTTTTTCAGGAGTTTGACCACCTGTCACTCTTAACACACCTATTAAAGAACATCATAAAATGCCTGTACTAACATGACAGTGAATTCTAAATAAAATTAAAATGGCATTAAATTGCGTGCAGTTGGGGAGAAGTTTATGGATTCAAGGGTGATGTGTCATGTAAATCAGTCACCCAGTATTGCAATAGGCACTATGAAAGGGATTGAGGAATCTCCTTTGAGGTGGAAAAATTGCTTGAGATATGAACAGTAATATATCATATAAATACTGGCATATGCTTCCAAAGCACTGCTTTTATCTTTTCCTATTTTTAAAATGTTTCTGGTTACTTCAACATGAGCCTATTGTTCATTTAGAGGCACAGGAACACATCCACGTGGTGAAAGAAATAAGCTTAATATTTTTATTAGATATGATTAATCCAAAAATAATTTAGGTCATCCTATCAAAAAATACCCAAACTAGAATGGTTTAATATACCATAATTTTATTTATTTATTGTATTAGTTCATTACAGGTGTTTCTGCTGCATGCATAGTTCTCCAAACAATCCCTTCTACTGTGTAGAGGTCACACCCAAGGACAAAGATGAAGGGAGAAAGGAGGACACAGAAAATTAGAAAAGAAACATCTTTATTCTCATCTTGTAAGCAATGGCAGCCATCCTGCTTCTAAAAAGTCAGCAAACACTAGTTAAATAATCCTACTACAGAATAATGCAGTCATACAGCACCAGCAAACCATCTCCAATGTTTTGCGCCAAAGCAAAAGGAGCTTAAGGCATGGTAGATGTTGGGCTCTTTGTATCAAATTTGTGGATAAAATGAAAGAGACACTTGGAAAGTGAGAACAAAAGCCTTGACTAGTATATAAATCCATGAAAAGACAAAAAGAAAATTCTAAAAAGAAGGTACCCATGAAAAAATATCTGCTTAGAGTTCCACCTCCTCTCCAACATTCCCTCATCATTGATAGAGCATATTCGGGGAGATGGTGCTGGACTTCCCTTAGAAAATGAGCACACTATTGAAAATGAGCACACTATTTTTTTTTCTAATAATGGTGTCTTAACTCATCTAGGCTGCAATAATAAAATACCAAAGATTGGGTAGTTTATAAACAACAGAAATACATCTGCCCTCGCTCTGGATGTGGAGATACCCAAGATCACATTACTGACAGATTTGGTGCCTGATAAAGGCAAATTTCCAGTTTTATAGAAGGCATCATTTTGCTGAGTCCTCACAAGGTAGGAGGGTTTAACTTGGTGCTGGGAGTGTTGCTCATCAGTAAATCACTTGCCTTACATACAAGAGACCCAAGGTTTGACACCCAGTACCATATAAAGAAAGAAGAAGAAGAAAAAAAGCAAAGATGAATTCATTGGTCTGTTTCAAAAGAATATAAATTTTGTTCCTAAGGGCACCACCCTTATGACTACTGTATTTCCCCAAAGCTTTCCCTCCAATACCTTCATTACCTTAGGGATTAGTTTAGGATTTTAACACATGAATTTGGGGAGGGACCATAAGCAGGTAGATCATAGTTCATAGAAAAGAAACTGTATGAAGCAGGTTTTGGTTACTGCTTATGATATGTAGTATCTTCTGAGGAAGACTTAGCACTTGCCATGATCAACAATGCACACAAAAGTTAGCAAAGCTTTTAGTCTTCTCAGATATCACTTCTCTTATACTGAAGAGACTAAATGGAGTTTTTTGTAGAAATTTTTCCAATTATTAAAAACTTCTGAATTATATAATGAGAACTAAAGGAAAGAGTGAATTAGAAAAGGCAGCAGTCAACACAGGTCTCTTTAGACATGGTTTGCTGTTATAGAAAGAAAGTTTGTGTTTTGTAATATTTAAAAATCTAGAGGTTGGAGAGATAACTCAGTATGTGAGAACACTTGTTACACATATATACATAAAGGCAAAACATTCATACACATTAAATGAAAAGATATCTTTATAAAAATGTAAATTTTAGCTTGTCCTGTGGATTCACTATGTTCTACTGAAAGACATTTTAAATGTTTATTTCTTTATGTTCTACGTATATTGGCATTTTGCTTGTATTTATGTCTGTGCACCACATGCATACCTGGTGCTCATGGTGGCTAGAGGAGGGTGTCAGATTCCCTGAGAATGGGGTTATAGACAGTTGTGAGATGACATGTGAGTACTGGGAATGGGACTATGGTTCTCTGGAAGAACAGCCAGAGCTCTTAATCACTGAGTCAACTCTCTAGCCTATGAAAAACTATCTAAATAGAACAATACAAAAATATAAAGATAAGCTCTAACTAAATGACAANTTTGCAAGCTATCAAAAATATCGTGGCATCTTGAAGCATCTTGCCTTAAGATTGTCTGCCTAGCACACCAAAACGTAATACTCTCCAAACCCAAGTGTCTAATGCCAATCAGTTCAAAGTAACCAATTAATACAGAAAAGGAAACTATTGGATCTTCTTTCAAATAATCCCAATTTTGAAATGTTTATAATAGAAATCTATAGGTAGNCAGATTGAGATTTTCCAGAGTTGGTTTATAACATTTTGAAGAACTGCTTCTTTAAACCAAACCTTAACTAAAAGAAGTAAAATCAAGTGTGATCAGCCATTTCACATAGGCCCCAAATGTCCATTTCTGCACTTTTGTAAAGATGTAGATTAACAAAAGATAACTTGGACTGTGCATACAAAGTTTAACTCACTCCAATTCAAATGAAGCCATCAAAATACCTCTGGTACATTTAATTAAGTCAGAGCAGAAAAACTGACCAAAGACTAAATGAAAGTCAGAGAACTAAAAGCCACTTACTAGGTGTTAGGAAAATTGGTCAAATGGTTAAAAAGCTTGTTCTGCAAGCATAAGAACCTGAGTTCAGATTTTGTGCACTCACAGAGAAAATGAGGCATGGTGGCATGCACCTGTACTCGTAGTCCTGGGAATGATCCTTGTGTTCACTTTGAAATGAGGACTCTTTCACAAAATAAAATATATGCACAAACACAGAGGTGACTAGAATACAGAGGAGATGCTCATGAGTATTGTAATTAAATGGCTGTTTCATAGAACTTCTTAAGTGCTTAAGAACCTCTATTTGCATAGAAAAAAACCTCATGTGTTAATTGGAAATCATTCTAATCTACTGATTCCAACAAGGTTTCTAAGGATGTATCATGGCAATGTTAAGCTACCTCAGCTTTCCACACCAAATAGTCTTCACATGAACCTAATTGAATTCCTCTTCATATTTTCATTAATTCTCACCACATAAATAGAAGTCCCCTAGAAAGTCCAAATTAGACTGTTTAATTGTACTTAGAAATAATTTAGAAAATTAAATTAGGGAAAAAACCCAACATTTCTAATCCCTTATATCTAATAAGGACATGCATGAGTTCTACGGCCAAACCAAGCACTCAGTTTTGACAGTAATGTAATATAATCATTCAGTGTAAGTTACTGGTATATGCAGATGATGTACTTTTTTCAAAAGGAAATTACTTGACAGTTTTCAGTCTTTATTATGTCACTATATGAAAATATAAATAATAATTTAAACAAATGTGGATGCATAACTGATAAACTTAACACTATGAAAGTCACACAGAAATTTTCATTGAAGACTCTTTATAGAGAGATGTGGTGGTAAGTAGACTTCAAGAAGTTTTACACATATGCAACTAGAGGTTCTGATGTATCCTTGAGCTGCAACTCAGCTGACTCACTAGATGTGACTTATTCCAAGGCTAGCACTATGGATGTATTCATCAAAGCCCAGTGATTCTCCCTATCAGCTGCTGGAGGGAGTGTTTCTGTTCATAGGCATACCACATGTATTCCAGTTTGCTTTTAGTGTGTGTGTGTGTGTGTGTGAATGTGTGTGCAAGTGTACATTTGTGCTTGTATGTGTATGTATATATATATGTATGTGTGTGTGAATGTGTGTGAAAGTATACATTTGTGCTTGTATGTGTATGTATATATGTGTATGTGTGTGTACATGTATGTGTGCTTGTGTGTTATGTGTGTATTTATGTGTATATGTGTGTATGTGTATGTATGTGTGTATATGTAAGTTTGTGTGTCTACCTCATGTATGCAGATGCCCTAAGAGACCAGAGGAAGTATTGGATAGCCTTGGAGCTTGAGCTATGGGCCTTTATGAGCTGCCCAATGTATGTGTAGGGAATCATTATTAGGTTCTCTATAAGAACAAGTGCTCCTAAGCACCATGATGCTTCTCCCACATTTATAAATATTCTAGTTCTTGATTTCAGTGTTCAAGATAGGAGATGGTTGGACTGGAGAGGAGATGGTTCAATGACATAGTCCTGTACTCAGAAGACTGCTCAATGAAAAAGGGATGTGATANCAGCTTCTTCTCATGTAGCATGTTGAAATCTTACAACTACATACTGACTAACATTAAAATAAACCTGAAGAATAAATCATGAAAAACAACAGTCTTCCCCAGTTTCAGTAGGGAAGAGGTGGTCAAATACATGAAATAGAGCCCTAAGAATAAGCTAAAACATCACCCAAAGACAATATATTTGCATATTGTTTAAAGATAGGTAGATAGATGATAAATGATAGATAGATCAGATAGATAAACAAATGTGAGAGATATAGATAGATGATAGAAGATAGATAGATAGATAGATAGATAGATAGATAGATAGATAGATATGAGAGATAGATATAGATAGGTGATAGAAGATAGACAGAAAGATTGATAGATGATAGATAGATAATACAAAACATAATTTCTTTTGAAAACTATCAAAATAGCTCATCCAAAGCATAAAGGATTATTCAGAAGAAAACAATTAAAAATGAATTAAAATGCAGAGCTCTTACCTCTGTTGGTAACAACAAACAACACAAAACAAAAGGTCTCTTTTCCCTGCTCTAAACTACCTTTACAATCCTTACTCACCAGTTCAAAGCTAGAAATGTTATAGGGATTTGTAAGCAGACTCCCCCCCCCCAATAAATTTGCCTTCGCATTGTTTTCCCATCTCTGAAGTCATGGATTCCTTTTCTCTTGTTCTATAATTTCTTTACAAGTTTTTTATTCCAACAAAATATTTAAATCAAGACCCCCAAATCAGCTCCTTGAGTTGCCTTCCTCCCATATGACGTTCAGCCCATGGGCTGCTATACCTGCCTGTTTTCTTTTTAATCAGTCTTTTGTTGTAGGAATTTGTCTCTGCAACATTCTCATGCTAGCTAAGGAAATTTGTGTTTTTCTTTCCTTCAATAATTTAACATTTACTTGGTATCATAATGGGAGTAAAAGAGTGTTGTGGAATATTAAGTTATGTTACTTTTGTTTATGTTTCATTTGTTTAACTCTGTGAACATGTGTTACTGTGCCTGTGTAAAACACCTAAAGTGTAATAAAGAACTGGCCAATAACAAGGCAGGAGAAAGGTTAAGTGGGGCTGGCAGGCAGAGAGATTATATACAAGGAGAAATCTGGGAGAAAAGAAGGAAGGAGCAAGGAAAGGAGGAGGACATTAGGGGCGGGCCACCCAGTTACACAGCAAGCCATGGGGTAAGAGTAAGATTTACAGAAGTAAGAGAACAAGAAAAGCCCAGAGGCAAAAGGTAAACAGGTTAATTTAAAGTTAAGAAAAGCTGGCAAGAAACAAGCCAAGCTAATGCTGGGCATTCATAATTAATAATAAGTCTCCATGTGTGATTTATTTGGGAGCTGGGTATTGGGCCACCCAAAAGAGCAAAAACAAACAACAACAAAAGAGATCAGATTTACAGTAAAATAATAGGAAAACAAATTCAGTAAATCTTGCAACTGTGCTTCCTTACTGAATGAGGGCAAATTATAGAACATGGTTTAGTGAAGAGGAACCTGAACAGAACCTAAGAATTTAACTGAAACAAAAAATTCAGAGTTTATAATTCAGGGAGGCCAAGATTCACAGAATTATAAGAATGAGAAGAAGGAAGTCACTGCAATGAAGGAGGAATGGAGGGACAGGCACACAGATGGACAAACATACAGAGAGAGAGAGAGAGAGAGAGAGAGAGAGAGAGAGAGAGAGAGAGAGAGAGAGAGAGAAACATATAAAGAAATTAAGTTGAAGCTTTGACCTAGCCATGATCTGAAAATATGTGTGAGAAAACTAGCAACTGGGGAGAAATGCCATAAGATATAAGCAGATGAGGGATGTTGAAAGCTCATAGCAGAACTGAGGATGCTTTGTGTCCCTAATGCCCAGGGTGTGGGAAAGCACTATCAGAAAAGCACTATCAAAAATGAGGAAAACCTAATCATGCCTGAGCTAATGGCTACACCAGACATGACTTGACACACAAATGTCAATACCAAAACATAATATTACAGTTAACACAAAGAATATAATAAATCTACTCACCAACAATATAAACTACAAATCATCCAATCATAATGTGTTCAATATTCAGAAGAGTAGCAAAGAGAAACAATCAAGTATACAATCCATAATTAGGAAATAAAGAGAGGACAGAAAAATCAGTTCTAGAAATGATGGCTCTGGGTTCTTACAAACATTCTCTATATATTCAAGAAAGCAGAGTGTAGGTAGATAAAAAATAAATTCAAAATTCACAAAATCAAATGGAATCTGTATAGTAAAACTATGAGTAGGATGAAAAGATGTGATAGAATTAAAAGCTGTAAGAAAATTAATGAAAGTGAGTGATAGTAATATAAACTATTAAAAATGAAGTTTACTTAAGTCATGAGATGGTCAATGTGATTGCCAGCTCTCCTGCATTTGGAATGTCCTAGGAGGTATGTCTCTGAGCATCTCTGTATAGATGTTTCCAGACAGGTTTAACAGAAGAAGGAAGGAATACCCTGAATGTGAGTAACACCATCCCACGTGCTGGGGTACTAGACTCAAAAAAAAGGAAAAACAACTACTTCAGGAAAACCAACTGTCCATCAGCATTTTTCTTGCACTGCTTTTTGACTATTGACAAAATGTGAAACCACAAATGATATTAAAACAACCAAATATCATCAGAAAAGAAAATTAGCAGGCCTGATGGCACACACCTTTAATCTCACCCCTCCAGAGCCAGAGGCAGACAATCTTTGTGAGTTCAAGGTCATTCTTTTCTACAAAGCAAACCAAACCAAACCAGTGAGTCTCTTTCTTAAAGATCAAGGTGGACATAATCTGAGGACCAATACTAGTGGCTGACCTCTGATCTCCACAGGCATTCATAGACACAAGTATACTCACTCACACAAAACTACAGAAGAAATGCTCGTATCTGGAACATTCTTAAAGGGAGGAATGTATAAAAGATTACATGGTAGTATTTTAGTACTAGCATGAAGCTCAGCACTGGGCACCATGGATAAATCTTTTTGACCAGGAATGGCTTCTAATAAGAATGATACATTTGAATTAAAAATCAAGACCATCATACCATGTTCAAAGAAGAATAACCAGTCATACACAAGCATATTTGGTTCAAGTATCAAGTGTTACTCCTCAGTTGTTTGGAAAAATTCGAAATTTGACACCTGGGGTAAAATACAAGGTGAAAAATCAGTAGCCATATGGTGACTTTCCCTAATATGATTTATTTTTTTATGGTAAGATTCCAATTTTTGTTGCAGTGAAATTTACAAAAGAAAACACTACCTCTGTGAAGATGTACACAACTCTCACCTCATAAAAGGATTCATATGAATGCATTTCACAGCTAACTGAGGTGATTAAATTGGTTTTATATTGTTTCTAAATTTTGAAACAAAATTACCAATTGTTGTAGACTTTATATGTTACTCCAGAAGGTCAACCTCTCTTTTTAACTTTTATCTTAATTTTTGATATTATAATTTAATTATAACATTTGTCTCTTCCCTTTCCTCCCTCCAGACACTTGCATATACCCCTCTCTGGTCTCCTTCAAATACATACCCTCTTTCATCATTGTTATCACAATGCATAGGTGTATATGTTTACATTCTCCTGAATATAACCTGTCCAGTCCACCTAATGCTACCTATATACATGTTTTCTGGTTGACTGTTTGGCACTGGATGACTGGTTGGTGTGTTCTTTCCTGAGGAAGACCACCTTTCTGGCCCCAGGCTTTCTTCACTTGCCTATAGTTCTTTATGTAGGGTAAAGGCTTTATGGGTTTCTCCCCATATAGTTTGGCATGTTCATTGTTATCATAATTTTCTTGGAATTTTTATTTTTTTTTAATTTTTTGTGTGTATGTGTGTTTGCCTGCATGCAGATATGTGTACCATATGCATGTTTAGTGAACATGGAGATAAGAAGGTATTAACTTCCATGGAATTAGATACTGAAGGTAGTGAGCCATATGGTTAATAGGAACTTCGGGGCTTTTGAACTTTGGTTAGTTTCCTGAACCTTCTGAGTCTTCCTCCTCCAAGAGTGAAAATATTTCTTTTTTTTATTATTATTATTAAAAAGATCTTCCACTCCTTTTACATACCAACCTCAGATCCCCCTCTCCTCCCTCCTCCCACCCTGCCAACTTCCCCCCTCAACCCACCCCCACTCCCACCTCTTACAATACAAGGTCTCTCATGGTGAGTCTCCGGAGTCTGGCACTCTCAGCCAAGGCAGGACAAGACCCTCCTCTCTGTGCCAAGACTGCGCCAGGTGTCCCACCACAGGCACTGGGCTCAGAAAAAAACAGCTACACAACAATTGGACACAATCCACCCTCCAAGACAGGTCAACCACTATTTTCATATATCTGTCAATGTCAGAAGATTATGGTAAGAATGAGGGGTAAATTGAGGGTGTTTTCAGAAAGGATCCTCATAAGAAACAGAAAGAGCCCTTGCTTCTGTAATGACTTAACTGCAAAAACCTCTGATTCTTAACCTTGAATTAAAGTAATGATGTTCAATCTCTAAGCAAATGTGTGCATGCAAACAGGTATATATTAAACACACTATAGTAAATATTTTAATGAATTAAAATAATGAGGAAAATTAAGTTTTGGTCATTTTATCAGTGAATTTATACAATGTAGGCAGATTTAACCAGCTAAAAAACAAATTGAGATCTGATTTCAAGACAACTGAAACCTTCCCTCTGGTATCTAATCTGCATTGATAAAACACCATGGGGAACGAATTAAGCATTTTGTAAGGTGAGTCATCTGACTGCACTGAGACTTTGCCAATGCCCCTGATATATACATCCCCAAGTGTTGACTAAGGAGCACACTTCACAGTGATGTTCATACAAAATCTCTCCTATACAAAACACTAGAATGGTCTGTGAAAACAAACTTTGTGGCTCCCTCTCTGTGTGTGCACAGGTGTAGTTTAACTTGCCTCTTAAGTTTTTAGCACTACTCATTTTAAATCACAAATTGATGTCTACCAGTATGGGAAATGTTAAGTGTCCTAGACAGGCTCATGGTCCACAGCTAGAAGTTCTTTTTGAGGGGACATAGAACATTAGGATGCAGGAACCAGATGTCAGACAAAGACTGCTAAGGGTAAGTCCTCCCGGGTTATAGGTTATCTCTGGTCTCAGTCTAGCCTTTTCTTCTCCCTCACTATCCCAATGATGTGATTAGCCAAACCATGCTCCTGATAACACAGGGAAGAGCCTATCCTAAATTCATGATTCCCCACCATTAGAGACTGTAGTCTCTAAGCTGACAATTAGAATAAACCACTTCTCCTTTACATTTCTCTTGGCAGGCATTTTTTCCCAGTGGCAAAGTAATAACTAAGACAAGTAGTTCTTTAGAGTTTAAAGTCTCCTCAATTCACAGGAGAAAAGGATTGTAGGGTTGACAAGATGGCTAAAGGAGTGAAAGTGCTTGTTTCCAAGCCTGAGGACCTGAATTCAACGGCAGATCTCACAAGATGGAAGAAGACAACTGACTGCAGGAAGTTGTCCTCGACTGCCACACATTCACTGTGGCATGCCAAACACCCCCAGACACACACAAAAAAGTAATCTTTAGTTCTAGGCAAACCTTAGTACATAGTAAGACCACATCTTAACAAACCAATGAGATAGATAGATTAGGTAAATGACAGATAGATAGGTAGATAGAGCAAGTTCCTTNTCCCTTAATGACTCTGCTGAATAATTTTTCTTTCCATGTTTTCAGGCTTTGACTTTGAGATTCAAGCTGGACTACTTCAGGTGTAAATAGAATTATCTTATAATTAGTTATATATTATATCTTATACTAGTTATGTTCTTAATTTCTCACTGAAAGTAGATGTTTTCTACGTCACAGAAGGTCAGGCAAGTAGAGTCCATGGAACATCCCACAGCTATGAAAGGAGACATTTCACCACATCTGTAGCAGATATCAAATAGAGTAGAAGAGTGTATCATCCACGAACAAGGATCTGTACAGCATCATCCCATTCTAATTCCTGTTTCCATTCACTACCACACTAGCTACAGGAGAAGTACTTTCAAATGTCAAATATAGTAGGTATTAAAACTTTTTAAATGACTTGCACAAGAAAGTCAGAACAGCTTAGGATAATACAGTTTCTGCTTAGAGAAATTCACTCTTCTTGTAATGAGCTAAAGTGGCAATATAGCATTTTTTTGAATTAGCCATGGTGCCATCCTCCATGATAGGACCTTAGAAACACAGCCACTTCACTCTGCTTAGTGCATCCTCCACTCTTCTCCATCCCCATAACTGGCACCATTATCAAGGCCAAGAACTAATGGCTAAGCACATCACAAGTTCCAGGAAAGAACCCAATACTATCATTTTACTAAATGGACATAGTATTAAATCAACTCCTAATGGCTTATCCTTATAACCACTGATTAATGCATCTCTCAATACTCATCATAGAAGCTTCTATTTATATTAGAAGATGGTAATTAACACAAGAGACCCACACTGACTAAGTCACAGAATGTAAGAGACCATGGAATGCTTAACCTAAACGTAGCATACATACTGCATTCTACCTCCCAAGGCTCAGGGATCATTGAGGAAGGGGGTGGGAAGAGTATAAAATGCAGAGGCAGTGGATGAGAACAAGAAAAAGGTGTCCTATTGCACACATCAGGGCAGTTATACAAATGAGCCCACAGTAGTTGTGACAGCATGCAAAGTGCCTCTATAGACCCATGCCAGACCAAACCCCAGCATGGCAAAGAGAGCTGGGCATGAAACTCCATCCCTAGTGTAGACAGGGGAGCTGGGCATGAAGTTCAACCCCTAATGGAGCAGTTATTAGCTGCTGATTGTGTTGTTTTGGGTGATTGTAGAACCTCTGTGCTATGTGGCCTAGCTACCAAAAGTAGATGGCTGGGAAAGTACCTCAAAGGTTACAACCACCTCTCATTTGGACCCATGTCTTCTGTTATTTGAGTTACTAAAATATGAGAAACTTGAAACTCTGCCATGCTTTCCTAGCTGCAGAAACTGTAAACTNGAATAAATCTTTCTTCCTTTAAGCTGCTTCTGTCANGACTTCTCACAGTAGTGAGAAAAATAACCATTACTTCATGTTAGAAATTCAGAGCAATGTGCAAGAATAAGTATAAAGCAGTAAGAGCCATCTAAAAACACTCCCAAATTCTGAGTGAATAGAGCAAGTTGCCCACAAGTTTCTATCTTTGAAAGGAATGCCTTATTCCTTCCATTCAAAGTGGAAGACTTTTTGGGTTTAATTCATTTTATTTATCTATCCTCTATCTATCTATCTATCTATCTATCTATCTATCTATCTATCTATTTATGTATGTGTGCTATTTCCTGAGATAGAGTCTCACTCTGTAGTTCAGGATGGCTTAGAATTCATCATGTAGC
>LZPO01056661.1:1985-18775 GCA_001675575.1 Neotoma lepida
AAAAAATCCAGAAATGAACACCTACACCTGTAATGAACCCAATCCTAGAAGCCTACAGGCCAACACACTACATTTTTTGTCTTAACTTATATCAGCTGCACTGGGTTTCATATATTATTGTACATGGTAACTTTATTTTAATTTCTAATTATTTTTTCTAAAATGAAACAAATAATATAGTTGTGTAACTTCCCAAATTCATACTTGTTCTAGATTTCCTATTATTTTAATGATAAAAATGTTGTCTCTAAATATAAAATTTTATTTCTTTCAGTCTTTATTTCTTTTACATATCTGACTTTTGAAATTTTGAAATTTTTTAAATATTTGACTTTTCTCTGCCTTTCATATATTATATTCTTTCTGCCCCCTCTTTCTCAAAGTTCACTAGCCTTAGGTCAGGTTTTTAAAATGTTTTACTTAATGCTGAACCCTCGACTGTCATTTATTCTTAGCATCTTACATTTATTTCTTTATTCCTAAATTCATTAATTGCCCTCACTTGGATTCATGTGTTGTTTTTTTTTTCCTCTAATTTACATATTGAGGGCTTTAGTCATTGATATTTAACTTCCATAGAACCTTTGCAGAAAGGCAGAGCAGTATAAACCTTAGTCAATGTGTTCATACATTTCCTGGTGAGCTCCCTCCCACTCCCTCCTGCTTCTGGTTGTGTTTCAACACATTACAGCTGTGTTTTATGTCTGTACTAAGCATATAAGTGCTATCAGCATACAATTTAGTCATTCAGTCTTGAAGCTTTATAATTGTTGTCAGCATAAAGTTTAGTCACTAAAACCTTTAAATTTGTAAACTACTTCCTGAATTTACCAAGGTTATTCTTTAAAACTTTTTACAATTTTGTAAACGGAGAAAACCTACCAGTTTAAATTTTGAGCATTCTGNACTTCTTTCGTAAAATTACACTACTTCATAAATCACTTTAAAATATAGTTTATTTCTTTTCAAGACTCCAAAATAGTTAATTTACATGACAAAGACTCTTTTCCCGTAAGTTTTATGAAATATATTCTAAAAGCATTGTGGTTTAGTTGGCAATAAACACATTTACAGGTAAATATTTTGACAGTGACTTGTCATTTTTATGAATGTGTGTATNTGCTATGTTCCTGCCCACAAATTTATAGGAGAGATGTACACATGTTGGCTATGCATGACTCTTGTGTGTAGTGGATAGCTGTACTGTCAATGACCTTGAAGCACTGCCCCTAAAGATGCAGCAGGCAACTGCTCTATCTGACTATGACATTGAAGCACATGCCCTTGGGGTGTTTCCTCTCGACTATCCTTAAGACTTGAGATGCACATAGGCATGCTCTCTCATGGGACTTGGATGAGGAACTGACTCAGATGGCCTGAACAGCATTCCAGAACCTGTGATAATTCTGTTCTGTACAGTGAGTTTTTCTACCCTAATAAATTCCTTTTCCCTTTGAGTAGACTNGGTGGATTTTTCACATTATCTGNGGAAGCCTAAGGACAACCTTGGGTGTCTTCCTTAGAAAGGCTGTCTATCTCCTTTGAAACACGGTCTTTCATTGATCTGGAACTCAACAGTAGGCGAGACTAGATAGCCATTGAACTCCAGGGATTCTCCTGTGTCCACTTCCATGATGCTGGGATTATAAGCACATGTTTGGGATTATCATCATAGCAGGTGTTTTTACATGGATACTGGGATCAGTTGAATTCAGGTTCACATATTCAAACATTTTACAGACTAAGCTACTTTCCAGTCTGGATCATCATTTTGGATTCAGGATGTTTCTGTGAGGTCTCTATGCTTTAGTTCCTTTTCTTGTTACTACGTTAAAATACCCTAGCAAAAGCAACTTAAGAGAAATAGTAAGAGTTTATTCTGCGTTGTAGTTCATGGTTTAGTCCATCATGGTCAGGAAGTCAAGGAAGGAGGAGCTTGAGGTGGCTCGTCACAAGGCAACCCTTGTCAAGGTGCAGAGACTAATGAATGCATTCTTCGGCTCAAGTTGCTTCTTTCATGTATACAGCCCAGAATCCCTTGTTTGGGGTATAGTCTTGCTTATAATTATATGAGTCCTCCTACAGTAATTAATTTAAATAGAGATGACACTTCACATACATTTCCAGAGACTAGACTTTAACTAGTCAATCCTCCATGTGTGTTCCTTGAGGATTGTCTCATGGATATTCTAGGTTTTATCAACATGACGATTAAAACTAATGATTACACTTTTATATAGTTGAATATATAAACATTTCTGTTTCATTTATATAAATCTCCTCACTATTCACTTGTCAATAAAAACTNCATAAATGGAGTTACTGATTGCAAATGGACTAATACCTAAAAGTTTAGTAAGTATTAGTTTATAAAAAATGTAATTAGAGGTCTATGAGAAAGTACTTATTGTGTCCTCTGAGTTTTGTCAGTCNTTTTAGTATCTGATCTTCTACTAGGAATCCATCTCTGGCCTCTTAGAATGGTTCAGCACCTTTGGCAGACTATTAAAGATAAATTAATCTAAAGTTTTTGTCATCACTGGTTATAAAAAAAAAAGGTACATTGCCACATTCCATTTAAAAATATTTCCAAAACATTCTGAAAGCAGAACAATAACAACAACAAAAAACTTCATTGTATCAAGCTTGCATACTTGATAATCTCTCTCTCCCTCTCTTTTTCTTCCTCTTCCTCTTTTTCCTTTTCCCCTTTCCTCTTTTAACCTTCCCACAAAAGGAATGACATACTTCCATTATACTTAACCAAATGTGACAAAACCTCTGCAATTTGAAGTCCTCCTGAAGATTTTTTCAATGACCTGTGATTATAAAAATTGCCTTTGCAACATCANGTATGGGATCTAATACATTTTATTAATTGTTTANATTTGATAACTTGAAAGTATTTTCATAATGATATCATGTGACGGTGTAGTTCCAAATCCTATAGTAAGAGACTGCTGTCTACATTGGTCTTGACAAGTATTTGGAAAAGTGTGAATGAAGAGCTTGTTAATAATCTTTTCTTATCAAGTCTTAATTAGTATTGCTGCCATGCCTTGTGTGGTGTTCTCATTCTACCTCCACATCTGTGGAAATTTTTTTTCCTTCCCTCATTGTGTGTTCTCCGTGTGACAATATTGTATTCATATTTCATATTCAAAGTCACTCCAAAATCCACCTGCTTTGACCAAAAGTCAATTTGGCATCCTTAAAAAATTAGAATGAGGATAGGTGACAAAAACACAGTTGCATTGTCACAGGGTCCAAACCAATCATTGATAGGGATATGATGAAAACTGTCTCATGGAGTCTGGGTTTTAATTTACTTCCAACTTTCTATGCTCTGTAGTATCTCTGGAGATCATTTGCTGATGATCAAAAGAGTAATAGTTGTATTCCAAGGACAGGGTCTCCTGACCACTCTAGGGTATGTCATAGCTCCATTGCCATAGACTCAGAAATCACTTTATTGTTTTGCCTGCTTTACGGTGACTACAGGGCAAAGTTCAAAATGGCGTCCTGTTATGACCAGTGGAAAACTTTTTATGAGTATTGAAGGATCATCCTTTTGATCAAATTCCTGTAAATATTCTTAGTTCAAAAACATTAAAATCTATGATGTATTTGAAAGTGAGTGATGCCNGTAATATTGCTCAGAAAAATATACATGCTCATTGTTAATCAATAGCACAGGTAAAGAAAAGCAGTTNAAGAATTTATTACAANTAAACTCACTGTGAGAATAGCTAGTTGTACTTTATTTCTTTTCTCCCTAATATTAAGAAAGTATCATGCCAAAAAACAAACAAACAAACAAAAATTTCCAGTCTTAGACTATTCAATATACCTGTAACTGAACTTAAATTGAACATTTTCATCATTGAGATAAGTAAATCTTTAGCTTTTGTAATTAATGTTTGGAGGATATATAGGAAATTTAATCAGAGATTAAAAATATTATATTATCAGCACTCAGTGTTTTCTCTTTAACACCTGCACTNTATTCACATCTAATTTATCACCATGTCTCCAAGGTAATANGCAACTTAATTCACAACCGATATCCAGAAGGTAAGTTCAGAAATGGGAATTACATTGTAAATGTTTTCATGTCTGATTATTATATTATCATATGGAAAGTTTTGGAACAAAATGCTGAAGACAGGAGCCTGTGTTAATGAAGAGAAGGTACCTCAAAATTCCCTGGTTCAAATGCAAAATTGTGAGACAGATAGTGTAGTTCAAGATCAAAGTGACAGAAATATATGGAAGAACACACATGCCTTCATATCCTGGTATGTATTCTCTTGGAACAGATATACTATTGAGGGTCGAGGTGATAGACAGATTACCAGACAGGCAAACAGATCCCAGACAGGGAAAAGCTCCACAGACAGACAGGAAAGATGACAAACATCAAGACTGTTTCTTGCCTGAGATATCACCTGACCCAAGCAAAAGGAATAGTGGACTTTGACTCCCTCAAGCTCTGTCTCCTTTCTAGCTGGTTCGTCCAAGATGGACAGGATGTTCAAAGCCAGTCTTGGACATGTTTGCTTGAAGCTGTGGGCATATCAACTCCGCCATCTATGTTGACCAACCCAAACCTGAAAAANGGGGATCTGCCTTTATCATCATAAACATGTTTACTGGAAATAGTGGGCCTATAAGCTCACCTTTCTTTGTTTAAGATGACTAACCCAAAATGACAGGAAGGGGACTCATTCCAAGTCACTCCAAACATGTAATACCAGAAGCCATCAAAAATCTCTCTCTGCTTTGTAGGGACTCTCTGCCCATGCCACCTCCCCCGTTCTCTCTCTGTGCTTGTGTGACTTAACTTGTAATAATTTTGTTACCTGTTGCTTTATGCTCTGAGATTTTTTCCTGCCTTGTAATTTTTTAATTGGCAAAAGAATGTACTCGATCAAGAACCTCAGCTGGTAATATTGTCACTCCCTTCTGGCCCTTTCAACTATCTCATTTGCAATACACAGTAAAAGACAACCTCAAGGTTTGGTCCTCACTTTTTATTATGTTTGACATGTAATGTTTTGTTATTCTTTGCATAGGTCATGGTAACCACACTGATATCTTCCAGGGATTCTCCATCTCATACCTTGCCATAGGAATATTTTGAATTTATTTTTTCTGTGTCTGAAACAACAAACTGGATTTATACCTCAACTTATAGAATCCATATCAAATTCTCCTCATGCTCCATCAACATTCATATAACTTAGCCCTTTGTGTATGCTTATCTTTTAAACAACACTTTACATAACACACATCTGTGACCTTGATCTTCATAACCTCATTCAAGTATCCTGAATCACCAGGCTGGCAGGGATTTCCCCAGGATAAAAATGGACCCCAGGGAGTAGAGGTAGGTACAATAAGGAGTCATTGGTTGCCTCCTTCTTTATGAAAATAGCACTAAAGAACATCCTTCACACATTTTTGATCATGAAGAGGAAAAAAGACTGAAACGCATCCTGATTTCTGCATAGCTATTTATCCGCCTCCTTCTGCTCATTCAATGCCTTCCTCTTTTCACCACGATGCAGTATCCAAAAGGAAATGATTCACTCCTGGGCCCCTGTCCATAAGCGTTGAAAGGATCCGGAGGGTGAGGAGTGGTTGACTGGAAGTCAGTCCATGAGACAAAAAATTGTATCATCTGGAAGGAAAACACAGAGATGGGAAGAAAGTAAAAGTGAAAGATGTGAGGAAAAGAAAAGCCAGAAAAACCAAGAAAGTCATAGGTATGAAGAAAATGACAGTGGCAGGCACTTAGAAAGAAGAAGCAACAGACAGGGAGGAGAGTGACGAAAGGAGAATCACAAATGTTATTAAAGCAAACAGCTCTGATGGGGACTCATACCAGACTCCTCCAAAGAGACAGGGCTGGAGGTTTTATAAGCTACTGAGGCAACCCCTTTCCTGAGCCCCTCTCCTTGTGTCTTGTTGGTTCTGCTCAGATTTCCTTCCTTGAGTGGTCTCTTCTCACCAGCTGGCTTTTTCTTCCGGCCATTAGCACTTGCATCCATTTCTAAGACCTGGGGGGATAAGAAAAAGCCCTGGGAGCAAAATGTTCAAACACTGGAGCCTGTGTGGGNTATTTCCCTTACAAACATTAAAAGAAGTTGCTCTGATTTCTCAAGCTCAGGATGCCTGTGAATTGTCTGATTGCTAATTTATTTCTCTCTCTTCCCCATTCAGAGTGCAAGTTAAAAGCAAAAGTTGAATTTTGTTTTTCAACGCTTTATTCCAACAACTTAATAATCAACTCAAATACATTATAAAATCATGAAAGGGAACCTTTGCTACTGAATAGCAGTAGGCAGCCTGCAGGGAAGCAGAATGTGTGAAAAGTAGACTTGCTCAGAAATCTTTTCATCCTTNCCAAAGAATACAAAGACCCATAACAAAAGAAAAAAATATGCAGATGACTTTTTATCACTTTGAGTACCTTCTTCCAGGTTCCTGCCCTGACTTTGATAATGAACTATGATGTAGAACTAAATTTGCGAAGCCTGTTGAACAACATAGTGACCTTAGGAACTTGAGAAATAAGTACTACAACCTGTATTTAGAAGCAGTTTTAATGTTCCAATTCCACCATGGAAACACCACTGAGATTAGAAGTGCCTTACAAATAAATTTAGGTGCATTGTTGATTGACAAGGGCATGACAAAGGTGTATGATTATTATTTAATGACTAGAGATTTAGAAACATTATACANGATTATATGTTAGATGCCTTCATATATCTCTCTGCAGAAATGCTTCCTCCGCTCCCAGGATCTCAGATTAACTTGAGTATGTAGGTTTAAATATAAAATAAGTGGCTCCTCTTAAAGGGACACAGCCTTCTTTCTCAGTGAGCTGAAGTTCTCCCAGTGCCCTCATAAATCACCTTGTAAAATGTAGTACTACAGTAGAATTTTATTCAAATATAAATAAAAATAAAATTATTAAATTTTCATGGAAATAGATGAACCTGGAAAATATAATATTAAGGGAGTCAACTGTGTATTCTCTTGCACTTGTGCAAATGGAGATCCTAGCCAGGACCTGTTAAATATGTGTGTGCACCTTAGTAAATGTGGATAAAGAAGAGGGAATAAGAAAGAGATCAGTGTGACTGGAGAGAGAGAGAGAGAGAGAGAGAGAGAGAGAGAGAGAGAGAGAGAGAGAGAGAGAGAGAGAGAGAGAGAGAGAAACATAAACAAACAGAGACATAGAGAGAAATGTGTTGAAGAAAATTGTCAGAAAGAAAATAGAACAAAGTAGAATGGCAAGTACTGGGCCCAAAGAGTACAGGAGAAAAAAGGGATTGGGAAGTGGAGTGTGGATATATTAAAAAAAAAATGACANGTGGATGAAAATCTCATAGGGAAGCAAACCTGTTAATTTGTAAGTTAATTTAAGAAATAAAAATAGGGCAGAGGAGATGACATCGCTGGTAAAGATTCTGACATTGCAGCAAGCCTGATGACCCAAGGTCCATCTCCAGGATTCACATGGTTGAAGGAGGGAACTGACTTCCTCAAGTTTTCCTGTAATCTCCACATGAGTGCTGAGGCACACACACACACACACACACACACACACACACACAAATATATATACATGCATGTGGAAAAATGAATACACAGATACCCATAAAAGCATTACAGCAAAATAAAATTAATAAGCATAGTTTCTTAAATTAAAACATTTTAAAGATACATATTCTTTTTTTTTAATGAAAGAAAAGAATGTGTTCTTAGCATGTCCTAGGAAGGAGAGACTCCCAAAGTCACATGTCTGACCTTTAGCGAAGCCAAGAGAAACATGAAAACTCAGCTCTCTTCTCACCATGATTGGCAGAGACGGTTTGACTTTGCCTCTGTCCCAGTGCTTAATAACCTTAACAATTAAGAGAATATTTTTTTTTCTGGGAATTTGCAGTCACAGAAAAAGTTCATCACTTACAAAAAGAGTTATTTCATCCAGTGCATGTTTGATTTCTGTCCTTCTTTGTGACTGTTACACCTACATTTTCAAAGGTTAGAAATCCTAGTAACATTTTGTCTGTAAGCAGGTAGGAGGCTTTTCTTTCTTTTCCTTTTTTTAAAAATTTATTATGTATACAGAAGAGAGCGCCAGATCTCATTACAGATGGTTGTGAGCCACCATGTGGTTGCTGGGAATTGAACTCAGGAGCTCTGGAAGAACAGTCGGTGCTCTTAACCTCTGAGCCACCTCTCCAGCCCATTTTCAGGACAAACACAAAACTGTTCTCAGAGACCATGATCACACAGTCAAATCTCAAAGGCTGGATTTACTTGTCAAAGGGCAGAGAGATGGGACCAAACCAAAAACAATCAGGAGATGAGAGCAGTGTAATTGTTTTAAGTGCCTAGGCATTAATCATTATCATATCTTTGAGAATTTGTAGGAGTCAGTGTACATGTGATATATGCAACTCTCTCTTACAAGAATGTGTCGACCACCCATGCCAGTTTTCAAATGTTGAATTCTTACTTTTTGTTTTTTAGTATTTCTTTTTTGTGTGAATAAAATCAAGACTGTGTTGATTCTAAGCTCAGTAAGTAAATAAAATTATTTCATCAGTTGAAGAAAAAATAGCAAATCATACACTCTGTGAAGAAGACANATGAGTCAGTTATAACTTATTGGTCAAGAACCTGTCCGACCTTGCAGAGACATCTGCCCATATATCCACTAAAGAAAAATGCATGGAGAGAAATGGCAAAAAGTCAGTCAATGGGGATAAGTTTTCTAAGATGAGAAAACAGCTTCATTATGTTGTGCAGCAGTTCCTGACAAAGCTCCTTAAGATTTAGGATGTTCTGGAGGAAGCCCCGGGAAGTGAACAATTAAAGAGTCTTTAGAAGTTCCTAATGCTGACCTGATGAATAAGGCCAGTCCCTTCCTCCTGAGGCCATATAAACAGTAAGGACTTCTGAGGAGACAGAGATCAAGAGTGCTGCCTGGAAGACAGCCCTGGAAGATGCAGGAGACCAGGCTGGCTTCCTGGAAGACACTCCAGAAGCTGTGCAGCTGCTGGCAAATTATGCAGAGCCCCAGGTTTCCAGCTTCATGAGTCATCACCCCAGCTGGGGTGACTTTTCAGCTGCCTTTGAGTCTATTCTACTCTTGTAAGCAACCCTCATCCTAACTTCTAGAAAGAACCTCAATAAAATCACTGCNTCCCCTAGTTGGACTTTGGTGGCATCCTCCCTTTGGTCTATTGCCAATTCCNGATCTGGGGTGAGTAGATATTTGTTCCTATCTCCTAATGAATACTGTCACACAACACAGGACTAAATACTCTGACAGCCTGAAGTAGACCATACTACATATTATCTTAATTTATATAGTTATTTTATATACTTTTTAACTTCCATAATTGATACTGAATGTTACCATAATTACAGTATNACAGTATTTATTTTACATTCTTTGGAATATTACATTTTACACTGATTTTACTTTGTTATGCTTCTTATTTTAATTATGTATTTTTTGTGTCATGTTCTCATTCTGTAGCCCAGACTAACTTCCAACTCTATCCTCCTGCTTTATTTTCATTAGTGACACCCATACTGGCATGCAACACNGGGTTTACCGCTCTCACATTGCTATTTACCCTTTGTTTATCCGTTTTTAAACTCTATTACATACTCACACATGATGCAGTCCCATTTTCAAATATCTATCATAGCTCATTATTCTGGTCCTGGTATTACAGTACAACAGCTCATGGCATTTACTTCTTGTTTGAGACAGATGCCCTGCTGAATCATCTTATNGTAAAGCATTATTAGGAAATGCTGTTACTGTGACTGTCTTAGTGGAAATTGAAGGTCCTAGAAGATAAGCAATATTTTCAAAATCAGACAGTCATTGACAGGTTTAGTAGAGGAAGTCAGGCATAAATTTAATTTATCTGCTTTCAGATTGAACATATAACCTTCATTTACATCTTGCCAACTTAAATTTGTAAAACGTCCTTTTATTGCAGAATCCACAGTCAATTTCAAATGGTGAGAAAGTGATTTCTTAAGATATGGATAGAGGTGCTTGNAGCAAATCCTGATGGCCTGAGCTCAATCTGCAGAACACGCATTGTTGAAGAACAGAACCAAATCTTAGAAGCTGTCCTCTGAACACCACATGTGCTATATAACATGCTCATCATCTCCTACCACCAAATACATAAATACATGAAGAAATGAATACTGTTTCTTAATCTAAAGATAAGACCATTTATCTATTGAAGACCCATTGATCTGTTTTTGAAGACCTATTGACTTATTTTCTATGTGCTTCAGACAAAAGGCATTTTACGGAATCATGAAAAATAAACCAGAAAGGAGAGGTTTTGTGCTAGTAGGGTAGGTATTGATGTTATCTATGAAATAAGAAGAAGATGACAAAACAGAGTAGCTTAGGAACTGTAAAATAGAAAAGAAGAGGGCATATTTGTGAATCATTTAGAGAAAACTTTGCATGGAGACTGAACTGAGAGGGAGGGAGAACATAGAAGGAGCCAGTATCAAAAGGAACATGCATAGGAAAAGGCCTGNCTCAGATGATATTCCTATAAACGGAATTGGTTTTGGTAAGAGAGTAAAGTTATAAATTTTAAAAATCCAAGACAATGCTGTACACATATAATCTACAAAGCTAGGAGAAATNCAGAAATACTTGTAAATATTCTGAATTTTATAAGAAAAATGTTTTGGAGATTGAGGAGCTAGCTCAATTTACAAAGTGCTTACCTTGCAAGAATGGAGGCCTGAATCTGATTCTTTGAGCCACATTAAACAATAAATAAACAAAAGCCAGTGATGGTAGATTTTGTAATCTCAGTGCCAAGCAGGTGGACACAGTGGATCTGGGGCTCACTGGCCAGCTGCTGGAGCATGGGCCAACAATGGAGCCTTAAAAGGAGAATTCTGGGTATGAGAAAACTCCCAGAAAACAGGACAAGGGTCTTGTGACTTCAGTTTCTTCAGAACGCCTAGTTGTTCTTGGAATGTGTTTTTGTGCTCCTTCCAGGTGAACTAGATAGGAGTGAACTTACTTCANGTGTTCTTGGATTCATATACCTCTATGGAAAAACCTGTTTAGCCACATGTGGCTGTCCTTTTGATTGAACACATTACTCATGTTATTCTTCTAAAACTAAGAGTGTAAAATTCCTGATGATCTGAATAAAGACAGCTATTGCATGAGACTTTAGTCACCCTCAATTTTAGGCCTCACTCTCCCATGATCATGCCCGACACTGACATTAGAAAACCTACCATCTCTGGCATTTATTTATTTATTTATCTACTAATGATCACGCTGCTAACTNGAGAAATAAACAGCCATCCATATTGGTCTTCTTTTCAAGTTCAAGTCCAGTGAGAGACCGTTCAAAAACCATAGTTGGCCGGGCCGTGGTGGCGCACGCCTTTAATCCCAGCACTCGGGAGGCAGAGGCAGGTGGATTTCTGTGAGTTCGAGGCCAGCCTGGGCTACCGAGTGAGTTCCAGGAAAGGCACAAAGCTACACCTGTCTCTTATACACATCTAGATGTGTATAAGAGACAGCCATATGTGCATGTACATGTACCCACACACACTAGAAAGCTTTTATTTTGTTCCATACATGTCTGTTGTTAAAATTAAACAAACTAACATTTATGAAGCATCTAGCAGACATTTTAGAACAGTAACTAAATTTGATAGGACAGTTCCTTTCCCTTGCATAATCTTGAACATTTTAATAGTGACTATTAACAATTTACAGATCTGTCTTTTGATATCCAGGAATATTTTAAGAGCTGGTTGTCACAGACCTGCACATACAAGCATGGTGAGATTCAGGTCTTGTCTTTAGNACAGTTGAGTTAGGAAAACTCAGCTACCACAGTCTAAAGGGCACATTCCTGGGCACCTCCTATATGCCATGGATTGGGGAGGCTGGATGACACTATCATTGTCCATGGCTTCCTGATTACTGATATAAGGAAAGCTATAACCTGTCTCTTATACACATCTAGATGTGTATAAGAGACAGGGATTGGGGAGGCTGGATGACACTATCATTGTCCATGGCTTCCTGGTTACTGATATAAGGAAAGCTATAACAGCGGTGTTTGTTCCTGTATTCCATTTTCTTTGTCTTTCTTTTCTCCTTTCCACTGTAGTCTTTTGATTTTTGTAGGATCATGCTTTAATTAATTTTCTGTTCTTCACTTTCTTTTCCGCCGTTGCTCCTCAACCCCCTCTTTTTCTTTCTTCTTTTATTTTAACTTTGTGTGTACATGTGTGGGCAGCATGTGGTTTACACAGTAAGCTATCTTTCNAGTCTATGCCCTCTCTCTCTTCCTTTTTTCCTTTTCTTCTTCACCTCCATTCCTCTTTCTTTCCTTGATTTTTCCTTATTTCTATTTTCTTTCTCTTATTTTTTTTATTTTAAAAGATTTATTTTTTTATTTTAATTTTAATTATGTGAAAGTCTGTGTGGATATGTGTATGTGAGTGTAGGTGTCCTCACAGGTCCCTTGGAGAAGTTACGGGAGATGTGATCCACTTAATGTGCATTCTGGGCTCTGAACTTGGGTCTTCTTTAAGAACACTATGGACAATTAATTGCTTATCCATCTCTATAGTCTCCATTTCTTTCCTCCTTCCCTCCCTCTCTCCATTCCTCTTATGTTTCCTTATTTCTTCCCTAGTTTTCTCCCTCCCTCTATCTCTGCCATTTTTCTTTCCTTCTTTCCTTCCTCATCTTCTACTCTCTCTTTTCTTGCTTTTGGGGAATGTAATGTTAAATGATGTGGTTTTTATTTCACTAATTTTCTTCTGCTTTATTTACTTATATTCAGATGTTGAACCCTCCAAATTTTGAATTCTATTATTGAATATTTTAGGTTCAAATATTTCATTTATTTTTTTCTTCTATATTCTTTATATTTTTTTAATGCTCTTTGGAGGGCCAGCCTCCAGCAGCACAGGGTATGCAAAAAAATCCATGATGTCAGAAAGGACTAAGCTTTTCTATTTGAGGAGTAATAGGAAAGAAAATACACATGTTGTGATGGTAACTTTCTCTTTTACTTCATCTTGAAAAATCTCTCTGTCTCCACACAGCTACATATGTCTTTTCACAGCTACATCTTTCTTGATCCAGCTACACATTTCTCTTCTACATGGCTACACATCTCTCTTCTACACAGCTCTCTCCAACATCAAAAACACTGGACACATATGTAGTTGTATGTTTTGTCNAGTCCTGCAGCCACTTATAAAATAATCACTCAGAAGCTTATATTAATTATAACTGCTCAGCCATTAGCTCAGGCTTATTACTGACTAGCTCTTACACTTAAATTAACCCATAATTCTTATCTATGTTTAGTCACGAGGCTTGGTACCTTTTCTCAGTTCTGCTTTGTCATCTTGCCTCCTCTGTATCTGGCTAGTGACTTCTGTCTCAGCCCTTCCTCTTGCCAGAATTCTCCTTGTCTGCTTGCCCCGCCTATACTTCCTATCTGGATACTGGCTAATCAGCATTTTATTTATCAACCAATCAGAGCCATACATGTTCACAGCATACAGAAAGACATTCTACAGCACATATATGAATTAAATTATGAGGGTCAGAGCATTTCTAATAACACATGGGAAATCACACAATTTCTCTCAAGCTAGGTATGTCACANTGACGTGCTAGTGGGAGAGTAACCATGGCAGCACTTGGCTATCAGCCAAGTTCCCTGATGTGCAGTCTATAAAGCAAAGTCAGGAGTCGCATAGGCTGAGTGTTCATCATTTCCCAATGGAAAGTGATATTGAAATTCAGGGCCTAAACAATAAACAGTTAGTTGGCTGAACCTTGAGTCCTGCCTCATAAAACTGATGTTAAGGGTACATGCAGAGAGTCAGTTGTTGAGAGAACCTGTGCAGGGTGTGATGTCTTTAATGTTATCAGCCAGACTTTTGCAAGTGAAGAATTGGCACTAAAGTTGCTTTATGACTAATCTTGGTTCAACAATGAGACACCTGAAAATCTGTCCTTGTGCAATTCATTTGCAGGGACAACTAGTCTACTTTGAATTTTCTCTGAGGTCTTAAGTCAGCTAAATATGTAAACAGCTGTCTTTGTAGTTGAGAATACTGTTATTTTCCTATATCAGCCTGAGTTATGAAAAATATCCTAGTATTTCTATTTATCAAAATTATACAGCTTAGGAAGAAATCATCTTCCTGACTACCCACATATATATTTGTGCCCAATAGATGGAATATATACACAAGATAAATATACAGGCAGTAGGGAAAATATCCATAACTATTTTTATGAAAGAAATGTAGTGGAATCTGGGAAAAATTACAGACAGAAGCAACCAGTTTTCAGAGTCTGTAGTCCTGGATGCCTTTCTTGATGAGGTTCTTTCATCAGAGTTATTCATCTGGTGGGTATACAGCTAACTTATTAATTGCTATCTGTTGTATTTATGTCATGGTCCATGATATTTTTTGTTATTCTCACATTCTACATGCATTATTTTTCTAAACACACAGAATATATATGTTACCAGTTAAATGTTATATTCAATAATTCATATGCATCATTCCTTATCTATGGTTCCTCCAGATCATTGACTGCAAAGGTCCACAAAGGTGGATGGGACAGAAGCAGGGAACAAGGTTCCAGATGGCTGTGGGTATGAACAAAGACAGTCCTCCAGAAGACAGACTTCAGTGAATCAGTTCAACTTTGTTCCAGAGTATAAGGAATATATAGAATTTGGAAGCCTGGGGCCAAATCCTAATTTGCATTAAGTGGCATGCTCCTATCACAATGTTCTGTATCTGATAGTAGGTTCCTATAAGACTGCTCCTAGCACAGATCTTCTGAGCAGGAATCAGTGCCAAAGGTCAAGCTAAAGAAGAATCAGGCATCTGGCTTAGAGACAGGCATCTGATTTAGAGACAGTTATCTGGTTTTAGACAACTTTCAGATAAAGTCATTCCTTAAGGGAAGGTAGAGGCAGGAACTTCTTCTGGTGAGGGAGGGAGTCTCATGTTGCTGAGCTNTTGAGATAAGCTGCCAGGCCATGGAGAGACTACAACCAGTCAGCAAAAGCCTTCCAATACTTACCTTAAAAATATTTGACTTTAGTTACTCATGGTCATCCATGGTTTGAAACAGTTAAATAAATAATTATAAAAGTACACAGTGTATAGGTTTTTAATCATGCACTTTGCAGAACAGAACAATAAAATTTTACATTATCCAAGTCTGNTTTGCCCAAAATATTACTCATTATTTGTTCAGTATAGCCCTGCCCAGTATCCAACCTATCCACTAGTCACTCACTAAAGCTGAGTTAAATATGCTGGAGAGATGCTAAGTGGCTAAGAGCACTTGATGCTTTGACAGAGGACCTTGATTTGGTTCCTCTCTGGTGAGGATGACTTCACTCATTTCACCATGACAGGGCATCATATTCACCAATAACTATATTGTTATTGATATGATAAAACCAGATAATATCAGCAAAGAATGAGAACAGAATGAAATTCTGAACCATAATGCTGTGACAGGTTACCTGCTAGGGGCTTCTCAGATGCCCCTGAAACAGCATGTCGTTGCTTTCTTCTCTGAGTGAATGTTAACAGGTCTTGCTAATTGAATTTTAGAGGAATGCTAAACATGCATTGACTAATTACAGAGCAGCATAAGTGACCCAAGTGTCTTAGTTGCTTTGTCACTGATATGAAAAATACTCTGACAATAGAAACTTGTGGAAGAAAAGGTTCATCATAACACAGGTCAAGGATACAGTACATCATGGAGAGAAGTCAAGGCAGTAGGAGCTTAAAGCATCTGGTCACACTGAATTCAGTGCCACAATACAGAGAACAATGGAATTATGAACACTACTGCTCATCTTACCTTTCTTATTTATGTAAGTTGAAATTCCCTGCCTAGGGAATGGTCCCTATCACAATTAATATACTTTTTCAAACATCAGTTAATGTAATCANGGCAATCCCTTACAGCGGGTAACAGATGAAAACCTAAATCTAGCTAATCCTTCACAATTGTGCCCTGACTTTGCCCAGTAACCATTTCCAAGATGACTGTAAATTATGTCAAGTTCACAAGCAACACTAACAATCACAATTCCACTCATTTTTAATCTGATACTCAAGCATACCACATTTAAGTCATTTCTGATACTCAAACATACCACATTTAAGTCACGACCTTACACCCCTTGTCCCTATGAGTTCATAGACATTATAATATAAAATACAATAACCACCATCAAAATCTCTACAGTTATTAACAGTCTCAAGACATTAAGTATAAGTTCCTATAAAATCAAAACTAAGTTATATGTTTTTAACATATTAGTATTTATAATATAAACATTTCTTTTCCAAAAGAAAAGAGTCATGGCATAGCACAGAAATGACTGGAGTGAAATAAAACCAAACTCAGCAGGTAAAACACCAAATCTAGGAACTCTGAGTCTAGCACATGGACACATGGTGGAAACAGCTCAGCTCCCATAGGNGGAANCATGTCCCCTTCAGTGTTGCTGTATGCAACACACAACCTCTGTCTTGGGGAGAATCCACCACTTATATTCAACCATCCTTAGCACACTTCCCATGGATCTGGCATCTCCAACAATTTGTGGTCTCCAAGGAAGCCAAAACTTCACCTTAATAACTCCATGCAGCTTCATCTCAGGGCTTCC
>LZPO01056665.1:0-18690 GCA_001675575.1 Neotoma lepida
TACAGCGTTTCATGTTGTGGTGACCCCCAACATAAAATTATTTTGTTGGTACTTCATAACTATAATTTTGTTACTGTTATGAATCGTAATATAAATATCTGATATATAGGATATCTGATATGCAACCCCTGTGAAAGGCTCATTTGAGCCCTAAAGGGGTCATGATCTACAGGTTGAGAACCACTGTTCTAGAGTAACAGTCTAGATCAATTTCTTAAAGTTCAGCAGCTAGGCTTCTATCTTCAATACCTTACGGAATTCTTGAAGACAATTTCCTGGGAGTGATGTCTTGTGACTTGTTTTTTTGTTTTTGTTTTTTTTTTGCACAACATAGGATGTTCTCCCTTAAAAGCCTTCCTCTTCTTTTTGTTTGATGACATATTTTTTTGTCTCTTGATTTTTCCAGCACTACAAATTTTTCTAACAGTGTCTTTCACATTACCAACTCTGGGTCGGACCTTCCTTCCTTGCGCTGCTCTCAATATTTTTAATGTTGTTGATTCTCAACAATATCTACTTGGGCTTTCTTTCACTTGACTGAATCAAGCTCTTTAGGTCTAGAACACTAGAAGATGTTCTTTTGTTTGTTTTGTTAGTTTTTAAAGACAGGGTTTCTCTGTGTAGCCCTGGAACTCAGGGGCTGGCCTCAAACTCACAGAGATCTGCCTGTCTCTGCCTCCTGAGTGGTGGGATTAAAGGTGGCTCTGGTAATTCTGGCATATAGCCATGACAACAGGTATTCCCCCAAAGGATCTACAACTGTCCTTACTACTTTCTTCACGACTTTTGGAACTTATATATAATCACCAAGGTAATCATTTGGTACTTCTGGGTTATTATAAGAAAAACCATCATTCTGTCACCAAATTTGGAAAAGATCAAACAGCAGAGGGGTTCTTACTGAAAGACTTCTCAAAGTCATGTGCATGCTTCATACCTCTATGGTACTTGTCAAGGTTCTCTTCATCCAATACAATGTGTTATTTGCATTAAAAATTATCTCCTACTTGCTACACAAAACTGACAAGTTGGTGTAAAACGTTCTTCTATTTAAAACCCTTTGATTATCTTTGGATTGCAAAGTATTTAAGGCCTTATTGTATTGTTGGGGATTAACTTATAGAATTATATACACTAGGCAAATGCACTACCACTGAACTACATCCCCAGCCCCATTAAAGCCTTGTAAGATTTGGCTAGAACCTTTGCCACATTTCCTCTTCTACTCTATGATGAAGGGTGTACCCTTTGAAGTAAGACATATTTAGTTTTGAATAATGTCTAGCCATGGTAAGCAATTTAGATTCNGTAAATCTAATTTGCTGATAAATGAAAGAAAAGATCCTGCTGTCTCCATCTGGAAGAGCTGCACAGAGGGCACATACTCGTCCTCTTTATACTTTATGTGATCTACAGAAAACAGCTCTTTTAAGATTTCCATATAGATCACTGCCAAATACAGTTCTTATGAATGAATGTCTAAGCTATGCCTTGAATTTCAGGTGGTTATGGATCTGTGACATTCTAAAATTACTGCCTACTGTGGTAGTCAATAGCCACATGTGCTACTGAGCACTAAAATACAGCAATTCCAGGATGAGATATACTGTACCACATTCTAAAAACTTATTATCACAAAAATAATGCTAAATGTCTTATTAGTAACTTTAAAAATTGATTATATGTTATTTTAAGTGTTTTAGTATAAATAGGCCTAGAACACTAGAAATACTAAAGCATTTAAAATAACATGTAGTTTGCATTGTACTACCACTGAAAACACTGCTGGAAAAAAAGAACATTTCCAACAACTTCTCTTGGCCAGGATTCTCCAAGATCTCCTTTTGATAAACAATAGATGAAGCTCTAAGCTCTTGAAGATCTATGTCTTTCTGTGTCTTTTCATCCTCAAATGGAGTGAATAGTGTGGGCACTTACCTAGAGTGACTGAATCTAGATTCACCCTAAACTTCAGGGAATCAAATTCACTTGAATAAAATGTTCTCCTCTCTTTTTTCCCTCGGTTCCTAAAGAATTGTGTTTGAATTACATTTCCTGAATGGAGCACAGAACTGAAAAGTGTTCCTTTGATTTGTTATCAAACTATAGAACAGATTTTTATCTTGTAGAAGAACTGAGTTTTCCTAAGTTATTTTCATATAAAAATAGGCTATTTGACTAAGATTCCGGAATTGGTGAATGCCATCACATTTGAGTTCTTTTGAAACTCACAATCAACACTAAGCTGGTAACATACACTAATTTTTAAGCCATAGCAATTTAGACAGAGGAAAAAAAAAACAAAGGCAGAAATATTTAAAAAAGAGTATCTATCCAAGGATAGAAAATAAATGTTTTCTAAAAGCTAATGTTGAGAAATGTTTAGTAATACTGATTTTAATGACTATGAATAGGAAAACAGCCAAAGAACTGGAAGTAACTTCCAAAGATTTAGTAATATCTTCAACAGAGATTTAAAAAAAAAAAAAAACTTACCTCATTGCCACATTGCTGCCATCAATAACTACTGGTCTCAGATTTTCACCATCATCTGTTACAATCTCTTGCATTGGAGATTCAGACCTCTGAGATTCCAGCGATGATGTTTCCCGCATTACACTGTTTATAGTACTAATTGTTTGATCAGCTTCACTTTTATTTCCAAGTTTGACAAGTTCTCCCAATATATCATTGATTAAAGCATCAGTACCAAGTTTGTTTAGCACAAGTTGGACCTGTTCTTCAGAATAACCTAACTTCAGTGCAAATTCCAGTTTTGTTTGGTATTCTCGAACCACATCAGGGGGTTTCTTCACTTCCTTGGATGGAGTCTGGGACCCATCTGGTTTAAAGTCTTGCAAAATGTCACCGTGTTTAAGTAGGTTAGCCTCTAAGCAGGGGGACCGACACAACTGCCTGTGAGTCTTGGTTAATAGGCATGGCTCTACTGAAAGGCTGCTCAGTTGTCCTGACTCAGGATCAGAATTTGTGCTTTCTTCAGAGTCACCGGAGCTCACATTCTCTTCAGACACTTCTTTTTCTTCCTTCCCTGAACTGACTGTATCCATTGTTGGTTTCTCTACCATAGGCCAAGGCACAGCTGCACTCATCTGTGGGTCAATGCTCTCCATATAAAGGCGGCCAAGGTCACGCCCCAGGTGATCTTTCAAGCCCATGAAGCTATTCCGCACACTTGACTCCACTTTGCTGCCTTTCCTGTATTCTTGAATGCAGAGCACCCCGTATTCCTAGAGAAAATTGTCATATATTTAATACATCATATCTATTGTTTGAATCTTACCTCACTGAACAAGTCAGAGCTGCCAAACTATTGGATGGCAACTTTGTATTTTGTCTGAAGCCTCTCATCACTCATAGCAAACTTGCCAAGACTCCTTTTAGTGAATCCCTCCCAAGGCAGCAGAGTAAACACAAAATCAAACTGGAGTTTTTACAAAGGTTTGTTCTCTCTGTGCATGTGTGTAGATGTGGAGGTGTGTAACAATTAAAGAATAAGAGAGCAGGGCTGGAGAGATGGCTCAGTGGCTAAGAGCACCGGTAGCTCTTCCAGAGGACCTGGGTTCAATTCCCAGCACCCACATGGCAGCTCACAACTGTCTGTAACTCCAGTTCCAGGGGACCTGACACCCTCACACCAATGCACATAAAGTTAAAATTTATAATATATATATGTATGTATGTATATATACATATATATATATANANANANAGAGAGAGAGAATAAGCATGAATTTGAAAAGGAGGGGGCACATGAAGGGAGTTAGAGGGGGACAGGGAGAAAGCAAATGATGTAAATACAGTACTCATATGTGAAAGTCTTAAAAAATAAATTTAAAAATTGAAATGAAGGGTCACATATTCTAAAATGGTCAGTACGGAACTGAATAATCACAATGCTAATTACATCTCTGGCCAAGCTTGCTGCTGTATGCCTGTGATACCAGCGACTGGGACACTGAGACATGAAGATGGAGTGCTTAGGATTAGCTTGGGCTATATAGTGAGTTCCAATCCAGCCTGTGCTACAGAGAGAACCTGTCTCAAGAAGAAGAAGGAAAAAAGGCTAATTACTTTCCATTTTGAGATGAATATAATTTTTCATTAATAATTATGACTTCATGAATACTGAACATTGTAACAGAAGATACTTTTAAGTATTATGATCCTTTATTAAGTGGCAGAGACATTGTAGTCTATTTCANTCAAGAAAAAAGTTTTNTTCTATATATATTTGTTGAGAGCAGTGAAATTAAATATTGTACATAAAATCTGAGGCAAACAAGTACATGGTCATATCAGTTTATTGGTTTTTATGGTAGAAAGTATTTTTGAATTGCAGCAGATTAATTAACAACCTACCTGCATTTCATTAAAAACTTACCTTTTCTCCATTTTCCCTGAAGGAGTATTTTTACTGTTTAAAATGTTTTTGTTGTTACACTACTTTTCTTTAAAACCTACTGGAAATAATTTAGTTCTCTACTAAGGATAGCTCAGAAAAGTAAAGTTATGTTCTCTTTATACTTCATTATGAGGACTACATCAACACCAGGAGTTTATTGATTAAGGCAACTCTGGTGTTCTACCATTAATTAGCAAGTCAGGGGCAGCAAAACCTAAGGTTGTCATAAAAAACCTATTTGAATAATCTAATGAGGAAAACTGGAGAAACATTTTCTTTTAAACTGAAGCTGTTCAACAAAATATACCTGAAGAAAGCTATTATATAAATATTAAAAGAAAATGCTGATTTTCTGAGAAATTTTAAAGTTTATCCAATAAACCCACTACAGCATCAAATATTTCTACACAGTGTAATGAATTTTATTAACTATGATAAATAGTAGAAAACATACAATCTTAAAAAACACAAAATTCAGTATTTCCTTGGGGTAGNAGTCCCACACGTTTCTATAGGGTTTTCTTCAGGGTTTGCTCGTTGCTAGTAAATTGAATACCACTGTTCTNCTAATACAACACTCACTAAAGAAACACCCAACTGTCTATTTCTTGGATGCCCCACTGATAAAGAGCATCTGCTTCATTATGAAGCTGTGTCCATTTCAACTTTTTCTATTAATATGGATATGCGTGGCCCAATTACTTAGAATTAAGGAAGGGATTTTGAAAGTAAATCTGTATACCCTGTGATTTATTAACTACAGTAATGTAGTAACACCATAATACAAGTAACAAATCACTACAGCATCCCAATAATGGGATAAAGTTAAAAGAAAAATCTACATCGTGGCCTTAGTAAAGCTCCCACCAAAAGTATCTTAAACAAGGAAAATCTATTGGAAGCTGGGCTGCCTGGCAACCAGAAGATGGTTGCTAAGCTGCACTCCTTTAACATGCCATCATGAATGCTAGCACAGTGAAAGAATAATTTGGTATGAACAAAAGCCTATAAAAGAGACTGGGACTTAAGTGCGTCTGGTTTACCCTCAGAGAACAATGCAGCTGCCAAACCAATCTGGAAGCTCCGACATCATTGTTCTGTAAACCCCACAATCTGTTCTGACTGCAGGAAGTGCATTTAATGGGAACAGTTTTGATCTCCCCTGAAAAGTTTTGGTTTTGCATAAGTGCTGTTGTGAGATAATTCAAGATAATGACTTGCTGACCAAATTGCTGAGTTGAACTAGGGAATATTATTTTAATATTGAGTAGTTTTGTTGTGTGCTTGAGCTAGAGGACCTATATTGGACATGATGAATACAAAGAAAATACAGACAGTGAAAAACAGTAGAATGAAAATTCCTGATTCAAGGATATATGGATTTTGTTAATTTTTCACTTTTCAAAGTGACAAACCCAGATACTGTAAAGATTTGAAACAGAAAGTCAGACCACTCTAAAACTGCATTTCAATCAATTCTTCTATTTCACCTTCAGTCTAGAATTTGAAAAAGGACCAGTGGCAGTACTGAATCTGCTCTTCTATGTACTNTAGCACATCGCTATAGTGATAAGGCAGGGAGAATCNGATGTTTGGTTGCTTTTATAATATTAAGCCATTTAATAGTTAACAAACATGAATACTTTCAACTCGAGACAATTCATGTGATTTATACATACTATTCAAGTAACATTTTATAATATTTTATAATAATATACAATAATATTTCTCAATGTTAAAAATAAATGGTCTAGGTTTTAAATTAACATCTGAAATAATAACCTGATTTGTATTGACTGAAATGGTCAAGATTTGGATTTTAAAGCTTCAGTCTGTAGAACGCTTTGATCAAGTTGTAGTTAGTAAAAAGTTGCCATGACTTAATAAGGCATTTAAAAACAATCCAGAATTTGACACTATCTTAAAATCATTCAGTAAAAATTTAAAAGTTAGCCTAAAGACTTAAAAAGAGATACAAATAGTAGTAGATGCAAAGTTTACAAGGAATTAACATGCAAAACTGCAGAATAAAGAACGTCATGGTATTTACTTCTGTTCAGCCTCTTAACAAAGACTAAGTTTTCAAAAGAAAAAGACTTACCAGAATGTGTTACTTATCATAGGTAATGAATAATATATTTTCTTAATTTCTAAACCATGAGTGGTTTAGACTTTTAAGCTTTGCATTATTCAGTCAAACCCAAGCTTATGTAAGTATTCATAAAACTCAAATAAAATCCACTAGTAAGGGCAACTCTCCTCTGTTCATGCAGAAGCAGAGTCCAAGTGTCCCACGCAAGGCAAACCAGTTTGTACTTCCAGAGTTGCTGGGGAAACTCTAAGAAATTGGAAACTTTACACACTATATTCTTGAACACAAAAGGTACTGGGCAAAGATACAATAATGTAAAAGATGTTTCCAGTTTCAAAAATCCATAGATTACCTCTAGATATTATATCAGAAACTCACTTTTTTTCTTGATAAAGACTATCTACTAAAAATTAAATAATAGTATTTGTTGAAAAAGAATGAATTATGTTATTTTTGTAGATGATAATATTGAAAAATTCATTCTCCTGTCAAAAAATAACTGTAGTGGCTAAAATCAGGTTTAGGACATAAAGGGTACTGACCTGAAATTTACTGCATATACTGGAAGTCCTCTAGTGAAAGGGTCGAAAATTCTCAATAGATAAATAACTTGGATAACAACTCACCTCGAACCAGGTAAAGCTAGTTTGTAGCATTCTAAAGAGTTATAGTGATCAGGAATACTAGGCCACAAACTTGTTACATCCAATTATTTGTTTGTAAAGTTACAATGCCATGAAAGTAGGTTTTGGTTGTTATCCAAATGGCTATACTATGAGAACAATGAAAATAAAATAATGAATATGTAATAAATACCTATTGC
This sequence comes from Neotoma lepida, assembly GCA_001675575.1. Classification (NCBI taxonomy): domain Eukaryota; kingdom Metazoa; phylum Chordata; class Mammalia; order Rodentia; family Cricetidae; genus Neotoma; species Neotoma lepida. The sequence goes on from LZPO01056665.1 coordinate 7,339, forward strand.
TATGGTCTTTGCGTATTTAATTACCATTGTATGTGAGCGAGCACTGTTGTCTGCATCTCTCTAGCTAACAAAAGAAGGATGTCCCTTTGAACAGATTGGTTAATGTTCTGGGGCAACAGATGTCTACTGGAACTGCAGGAGACCAGCAACTGGTGGCCTGCCTATCTTCTGAAAACTTTCAATAGACTTATGCATATGTTCACACAATAGGGCATGTGGTAGAAACGAAAACCTCTCTTTAACCCTTTATGTTCTTTCTCCCCCCACCCCCGCCCTGAACTGACAGATGAAAGTCTTTGTCTACTCCTCACTTCCCCATTACAGAACTCTTGAAAGTAACTGGAATCGCATCTTCAATTAAATATCTGAAATTAACACAAGAGGAAAAGAGGTAGGAGAAAGGAAATAAATTCTACATGAATACTGAAATTGCTGACAAGGCAACTGAATGCTTAATCATCGTCTTTAAAACCAGCTGTTGGAAACATCTATCAGTATCAATCCATCTTTGCAAACTAGACTCTTAACACGATAGAAAAATCTACTGAATCTGACCAGCATTTCACAGGAACTAGCTATGGCAGTGATGCCTTAAGAAACATAAGCATTTGACAAGATAAAATCTAAATGTGTTGTTTAGCACGATATCAGAACTTTCTTATAAGTTGTCTTAAGCTCCAAGTGATTGTGTGTAATGCTCATGACTTGAAAGCATTCATGACTTGAAAGCATTCATGAAGCTACAAGTAAAGATTTGCAAAATCCTCAAACATAAAAATATAAAACTCGGCTTCACAGATACATTTTTACATAGAGAACCAGATTCTATGGTATACTGGCACTAACACATTTACATGTTTTCTTTTGTGGTGCTTCCTATCCTTCATAGAGATAAAATTATAGTCCTTACAGCAAAGTTTAACTTCCAAAAGCACTAAGTAGCACAGATACTCACGTTAGCAGGCAAGTACAAAGACATTGGTTTCTGTGGCAGCTTCGGCAGTAACAACACAATTTTAGCTGCAGACTTCCAGGCAGGCAAGAAGAACAATGAGTGGTTGAACAGATGGAATGGCAATGTCTTTGCTTAACCTATTACCGAGTGGAACTACAGCCAATCACAGGCCAGAGAGCTCATAATTAGTTAGTCAGGCAGATGCAAGGCAACCTCAGCACCCTGCGTCAGGTTCGTAGGCTTCTAAGATAAGCAAGTTGATGTCATTCTTGGGTCTGCCCCGGGCAGCATGTGTATTAACGAGGGGTGTGCAGCAACAATAGGCCATACAAAGCTGACTAGTAGGCAGCTGCTCTCTGAGAGCAGTCATTAGGGAGCAGGCTGCCAACAAGGAACACCTGGCTTAGGNCAGACCAGCCTTTCCTCCTTGTTTTTAATGCACGAAAACAAAGAAATCAATTCTATTTTAAAGCAAGAAAAGTTGCATGTTTCCAAAAAAGTTGAGGCTATATGCTAGTCTATTAGTGTTTCATTTTTCTTTGAGAGATAAAGAAAATGAGGTGTGTCAAAGTAGTACTTAATTACTGCAGCCATCTCCTTTAATAAGTTAGTGACTGGTGAAATGAGGCAGAAGGTTAGAGTTGATCTATTTCTCTGGCAATAGTGGAGAATCTGCACTTTAAAGTATTTGTTAGAAAGGAGGTGGTGGCACATGCCTTTAATCCCAGCACTCGGGAGGCAGAAGCAGGCGGATTTCTGAGATCCAGGCCAGCCTGGGCTACACAGTGAGTTCCAGGACAGTCAGGGCTAGACAGAGAAACCCTGTCTTGAAAAAGCAAAACAACAACAAAATATTTGTTAATATGTTACAATATAATAAAACTTAAAGAGACCTGGTGAAGATTGAAAAATAAAAGGCTTATGAGTTTACAAACAATTAATTTTAAAAAGTTCTCCTGAAATGTAGTAAAATAAAATACTAACCTGGTCCAAGTTTGTGAAAACGAGTAAGGTAAAGTATACATTTAAACAAAACTAACTTCAACTTAAAATCAATAGACCAGCCCAGATGAGCTATGTCAAATAGCAATGTAAAAACCTCTTATTACAGATACTGGTTAGCCATCTAATTAAATAAAAGCAAAACCTTTCATAACATACTTGCTAAAATGTATTTCATAAAATTTAAAAGTTGTAATACTCAAATTTAAGTTCAGAATATGTTAGTACTAAAATGAAATACTGGGTTAATTTTGAAGGACATCTAAAGTACACTTAATAAGTACCTCTAATTTACTGCTATGTTACACATGACAGTGTTTATAATCCTATGAACTACTTGCTTCTGAGTACTGCATAGGCTATATTTTGGGTGAACTAGGATTATGAAAACATTTAATCTAAATGTTAACACAAGACATTGTAGTATTTCCTTACTGAGAAAAATCTACAGCTACTCTACTTACTTATGTGATGTAGACTCCTCATTTATGTAGTGTAGAACCAACACACACACAAGCATGGGTGGACATGCACAGCCACACAACACACACTCCCTTTTCACTGAAATGCATATAAAATTCCAGTATAAGCCAAGAACTGCTGATTTATGCAAAGCTCAGACTTAAAAAAACAAAACAAACAAACAAACAAAAAACCCTATGATCTTGAACTCAAAAGATATAAAACTGAAGTACTCCAAACAATGTAAGACAACTTCCCTTTTCACACATCAACAGCAGTTGTTCACAGTGGGAACATTTGTGAAAACTTAGGAAGAGAAAGTTCTAGTTTGGGACTTCTGCCCTTTTGAGTTCACTCAAACACAAATCAGACGTTTCTCTAGTTACAAAATGAGAGAAAGATCTATTTCACACTTAAAATTTCAAACTATCTCACCAAAAACCATTTCTCCTGCTCACTAAAAGCCTGAAATTAGTTTCCAGAAAGAAAAGACAAAGTATGATATTGTGGGTCATCATGTCCATGGATGCTTTCCCTCAATGGAACTGAATATTTTACTCATTTGTTGTTCCAAATGTTAGAAAAGCGTGTGTGTGTGTGTGTGTGTGTGTGTGTGTGTGTGTGTGTGTGTGTGTGTAGATCAGAGAACAACTTTCTCCAGTTGGTTTTCTTCTTCCACCGTGTAGGTCCCAGTGTTCAAACTCAGGGTGTCAGGCTTGGCAAGCTCCTTCACTCACTAAGCCATCTTGTCAGCTCTGTGACAATATTTTTGAACAATACATAACTGCTAGATTCTAGATGTCATATTAATTTCTGAAGTGAGAACTATTCTTTTTCTGTCAAGCACTGTGGTGATATGGCAGAAGTGGTTAAACTTGTGATTCATTAGCCCACTGAAAATCAAGATAAAGTATCTCTATCATCACAGTTTATTTTGAATTACTATGTCAAGTACACAGAATGCAAAGCCTCACTTTGGGGTAAGCATATGAGTGTCACAGAATTGAGGAAAATTAGAATTTATCTCTGCCTTCCTCCATTTCCAGAGCTCTTTTAAAAGGTCAAAAAGGTATCAACTCTGAAAGTAATAAGGCCTAAATCAGATAAAAACGATGAACACAGCATAAATCCATGCAAAGTAATTACAGCTATAACCAAAAATACCTAAATTGCAAAGCACTGACTAGAAGACACAGTGAGCACAGTACTTAAGTATTTATATTAAGGCCTTTTCCTTTGTTTGTAAAAGGAAACCACCTAGGATGAATGGACAGTCTCTTTCTTTATCACTTGCTGCCATAGTTACTACTTTACAGCTTTAAGGCTGGAGCAGGAGGAATCACAAAGAAGGAAAACTACCCCAGAGCGCAGCAGGAAGCCTCATCTACAGCACTGGATTAAGCTTTTTTGCAAACAGCAAATAAAGGCAGTGATCTGAAAAAGCTAATCAGATCCTGCTGTGATATTTAGACCCTCTCCGTTGCTAGTATTGGATAATGTTAAGCACATTAAAACATCTGTAGGTGAAAAGGGCTCAGTCTGGCATTTTCAGTCACATGTCACATAGGCCTGCCTAGTCCACTTCCCACTGCAGGACAAATACAAACAGCTGTCCCTCATGAGCTCTGTTTGGGTCATTGCAAAAAACGACTGCACATATATGACAAAAGTAAAACAAAATAACAAAAGGAAAAGGAGCCAGCATAGCTCTTGGTATTCTTTACAATTTGTCAATGCAAAGGGTGGATCTAACGTTTGAAAAGCAGGCCTTGTAGATGTTCTGAGGCATGAAAGTGAAACAAACGTGCTGTGAGGCCGTGTTTGGAAGCAAGTCTCTTGGCCAGAGGTGACTCAAGTTGACTTTCTACTACCTTTCTCTTTAATCCATGAGCACTCTTGATCCCAACAGCAGTGTCATGAAAGATTATTATATCAAAATCCCCCAATTGTGCCCCTAAAGTTACAATATAAAGTTCTTGCCAAAATTTGTTATTATTTCTCAAGGTTTTAAAAAATGAACTAACCAAACATAAACGATAACTTACATACATGATGTGAAAAGATGTAACAGATGAGTTGCGTACTCATAGCCATATCTGAGTCTATTAGGAAGGCATGAGATCTTCCATACATTACACTATTTTTCTAAGTGTTATTTGAAATGTTGAATCACAAAACTGACAACACTGACTATATGAACTAAATACAAATTACTGTAGATCTGCATAGTATCAGCTAAAGTCACAGGATCAACTGTGTCAAGAGCTGATAAATATAACTTTTTATATGCTGATCCTACCACATTCTGAAAAAGAAAAAAAAAAAAAAACATACATTCTCCTAAGTCCTTTTGTCCAGTGAAAACCAGGAAGAAGAGGCAAACGATGAAAACTTCAACACTAGTTGATGTTTGGATATGGCCCTTAATATAATCCATCCAAAAAAGTAATAGAAAGTATATCCTTGTATTTAATATTTAACATCAACTGTGAGAAGAGATATGAACTGAAACCAGAATCTTCAATTAAGTCAAATCATCAAATATAAATGATTTTGTATTAAACAAAGCTCATAATCTGAGAAAAATGTTCATATTGGCTGGCTAGCAATATAATATACTAAGAGGCCAGATGTGGTGGCTCCTTCCCACAGTCTCAGCACTCAGGAGGTGGAAGTGGAAGAATCCCAAACTGGAGGCCAACTTGACCTACAAATACCTCATCCCAAAGAGCAAAGTAAGAAAACAACAACAAATACACTGATACATTATAACACAGATGGAAACAAAACCCAATGGAAACAGCCCTGCTGGAACACAGTGCAGATTTCAAATTCCAAACACATCCTCTGCTCCCACTTTCTTCAATGAGATAGTTGGCATTTCTCACTGTTAAGTTAAACACTGCTGGCAGATAAGGAAGTAGGTTAAAATTATCGCTGATACATCTTCCTCTACAGCTACAAAACAAACCAGGACTGCATTAATTTAAAAACAAAAAACTTTCTCAATTCATACCAAGAATGAAATATCAAAAATCTTTAGTATAAGATTTACTTGCCCCTAAAAATACCACACAATACCAACAGTAATTAAAAGTAGAAAGAAGAAAAAAAAAAGAGTAAGAAACAAGGTGTGGTGGCTTATATCTGTAATCCTAACACTTGGAAGGTTAAGTGCTGAGTTAAGGCTGACTTGGGCTTCAGAATAAGATGTCTCAACAAACAAACAACACAGTAAGAAATAATGAATGTATATGAATTTAATCTTTGCCCACAGGAAAAATAGACTTTTAAAGAAAAAGAAATTTAAAAAACTTACAGGCTTATGCTGGCTAGTTTTATGTCAATTTGATACAGGATAGTCATCTGAGAGATGGGAATCTCACTTGAGAAAATGCCTTCCTAAAACCATGCTTTAGGCAAGCCTGTAGAGCATTTTCCTAATTAGTGATCGATGTGGAAGGGCCCAGCCCATTGTGGGTGGTGCCATCCCTGGGCTGGTGGTCCTGGGTTTATAAGAAAGCTGACTGAGCAAGTCATGGAGCAAGCCAGTAAGCAGCTCCCCTCCATGGCCTCTGCATCAGCTCCTGCCTCCAGGTTCCTGCCTGGAGTTGAGTGTTGAGTTCCCATCCTGACTTCCTTTGATGATGAACAGTGATATGGAAACCAAATAAACCCTTTCCTCCCCAAGTTACTTTGGTCATGGTGTTTCATCGCAACAACAATAATCCTAAGACAAGGATCAAAGAAAGAACTCAACATTTAAGCCTTTTGGAAGGCCAAAGACCAGGACAGAACTCAGGGTTTGACTTGTCATGTTTCTAGAGTGCTTTCATCTGATGATTCTGGGCTGGCTATTCAAATTCCCGAGATAGTCTTAGTAGTGTAGTTTTGGGTCATGAGCTAATCCTTTCACCCAATTAGCATGGTCTGGGGTATGTGGGGCTGTAATGGGCAGTTCCCTCAGAACTATATGGAGTAGGCTGAGAGTTCATCTGATGAGGTGATATTAACAAAAACAAAGGGAAGAAAATGGTCTGTAATAACATTAAATCAAACCCACATTTCAGGTTAATTTTTATGTTTATAAAACAAAAATACACATGAACAAATGTACCGCCTTGGAACACAGCACTGGTTTGCCTTCACATCTGAGCTGTGTAATGGCTCTCACCTGATTAAAGGACTCCATTGCTGCAGCAGTGCCTTCCAGAAACTTNACCTTCTGTCTATTTCTCAGCTGCTTCATTCATTTAAGTTCTAGTAAATGAATTTCTGATTGTTTTTCTCTTCTCAACGTTGCCCTCCATATGGACATGAATAACCTCCAGGTAGGCAAAGCATACCCTCCCCTCAGGCTTAGAAGACTTGTTTCTTAATGCATCTCCTTAATTACCCCAAGTGTCTTCCTGACAGTCATTTCCAATGACATCACTCTCAGGCTAAACAGATAAGCAGCTCCAAATCACAAGTTGCTGATTGTTTTTGTTTTCAAGACTATGATTTAGGCCTCCTCCGGTTCTGTTATCTTATTTCTCATTTCACTTATAGGGTACAGATGTTAAAAGATCTGCCTTACTTCTCCTGATCACATCTGTCATTCAAGGCTCACTTTCCATAAGATCTTCTCAGACTTTCATGAGCCCCAGCTCCTTTGAACGTCTATAGCACGGGTAGTCTAGATTGCATTTATTTATGAACCAGGCGAGCTTCTGGAGAGCAGAATCACTTTCTCTTCAGGTACTCCTGTGTACAAATGATTTAGCATGAGCATGACACCTGAACATTCTTTAGTAAAAGTGTAATCATAAAAAACAGGTCTTTGCCAATCTGAATGAAAAAACGCTACCGTTATTTTCTTTCTATGGGACAGAATGAGCATGTCAAAGTAGGGCTACACTCAAGGAAGCCCAAGACTCCTAGTGCTGCACACTCCTCTGGATTCCTGGTTGTGTATGCAGCCTCCACTGGGGTAACACTGCAGCTCTGTCTTTTTTCTGGAGTGCAACTGACCTGATACAGAAATCTAGCAGGAGCTCTTTTACAAGCTATACATGTCTGTTATTCTTTTGTATTAATTAATTCCACATTGCAAACTAATAAAAGCTGCTTAGTGAAATAGGCCACAAAGAATAATCATAACCACTTCAAAATTAAAGGAAGTTCCATCATTGATGTCTGTCTGTAGCACTCAGCACTATCTGAAATTTCAGGCATCCATCAGGGTCTTAGAAAGTATTTTCAACAGACAATGGGAGACGACTGTATTTCCTGTGGGAGGAAATGGCTCAGTATTCTCTAGTTAATTATTTGTAGGAACTTTATATGACAAAGCTACAATGAATCACAAGAATCCAGTGTAATTGCTCTCCTTTTTGAAAATTCCTCTAGCCCTATAATTTTTAATACCAGCTTTCCTCTAAACTGAGTACATCCTCAGTGTCTTGCACTAAGGATGCTGCAGGGTCAAAGTGCATCCTCTTTTACAGCATAGTGTGTATGGAAGGGTAGGAGAGGTGACAAGAAACTGGAACCAAGGCCAAGAAAACCAGAGTGTTAAAGGGCAGTGCTCCTCAAAACCTGACACTGCATTTGAATCAAATGAGGATCTTGGAGATTCTGATTTAGACAGCCCACATTTTAACATGTTCATTAAGGCCATGGGTCCCCAGGTTGCAGGTCCTTTATTCTGAGGTGGCAAACTATAGAAGGTTTTGATAGAGGGGTGCTAGGCCAGTTCCATATCATATCTTATAAACTTGGGCTTNTTTTATGCCATGTTCCATTGATCTTTTTCTATTTCTGTAACCTGGACCATAAATGAAAAACTGTTCATTTCAATAGACTGGGTCCACTCTATGTACAAGTCCTTTACTGCTCTATTTCTCCCGTTTCCAATTCCATATCCTGGCCGTGGTTGTATGTGCATGCTTCCAGCTATGTTAGTTGTTTGGACAAAGTTTTCAGCAAGAGCTGTTGAGAACTTGCTGGGGACCCTGCTGCTGCAGCACTTCTGTAAGGAGCCCACTGAATGCACTGAGTCCAGTGAAGTTTGCTTTGTTTTTCAACAGAGTCCTTTATGGGGTCATAGATTTCTCAAGAAAGTTGTCTTAGAATACTCTGCTGTTTTGTTTTTACTGCTTTGATTACAGACTTTTCTTCCCCTTATATTTTCTGACTAGCTATTGTTGGTATCTTAGAAAATACTTGTTAGACATGAAACTTCAGTGAACTACAACTGAACTTGGCTTTTAGTGTTTCCCTGTGACCCTTGAGAGTTCCAGGTATATAGATCAGAATGCCTCTTCTCAACCAACTTTTATATTTGCACCATAACTTCCGACTAGTTGTACTGTAATATTAAAGAACGATGTGCATGCACATACATGAGTGTGTGCTGACCCTAATACCCTCGAGTAGGAATGACTGGGTTTTTAAAATGCTACATATGATAAAAAATATGATTACATATACGCACACATTTGGTGGAAGATTATATTCACTAATAATTCACTAAGAGAGAACATGTGTGTTTGTCTATCTACCTACTTTTCTATTGACCTACCTAAGGTCTTGGGCAAATTAATTTCTTCATGCCTAGGTATCCCCAGTTGTAGAAAATAAAGGCATATAATATGGTTATTTTGAAAATTAATGATCAAACCCTTAAAATAGTATTATATGCATAATAACCAGTAGTAAGTATTAGTTATATTTTCATATCACATGCATGCCATCCTATGTATAGCCTTGCAAAAATCAGTTACACAAATATATTCTCTCCTTTATCATAAGTTTAGGAGAAAGCATGGAATGCTGATTGCATTAAAATGATCTCTTAAGCAGATTACATACTAGAGGCGGCGGTAAGAGGGTCATGTGTTCCAGTACCCTAGACTACATGGTGAGCCCCTACCCTACACCAAACATGATCATGTGCGTTTTCATTTAACTCATTAATATGAATGTTATTAGGCTATCTAATATTAATACGAGGGGAGGACTTGTAATTTTCTGTAACTTATCCATTTGCTACACATGGGCCCCAGTGTTTGCTGACTTAAAAGAGATATGGTTATTTCATTCAACAGTATCTCTCAATGAACAATGCCATAAAAATCAGTGAAACCACTTGTTCCTATTTAGGTGCCTCTATCTGGTTTGTCTCTGAATGCTTACTATAAATTCTAGGGTGCAGCATGGAATCTAATGAAAAGATGAACAAAGTAAGAATAAGTTATAAATTTACAATTTATAGATGTAAAAAACATTAGCATATCAATGCTCTGTCCTGAGCTAGCCTTGTACCTAGAAGTTACTCATCATCTCTCAATTCTTCAATATGATTGCTAGAATAGGGCTGTTGCAAGGATCAGTGGAATTAATACACATCATAACTTGTAACAGTGCCTGCTACACAGTAAAAGCAGAAACATATACTTTAAAATGCTTGTAAGTGATATTACAGTACGAAAAAGTAGAAATCTTGACTTATAGTATTCATAATCTCAGTGAAGTAATTGTAAGAGTTCTCTCTTTATAGAATAAAAAATAGCATGCAGGCAAAGGCTCTCATTGGGTCCCAATCACCACTTGCTTAAAGAGCTAAGAAATCAAATAGCTTACACTATTTACTTACATTCAAATGAAAATAATTCTAAAGTTCTCTCCTTATTAACCAATTAAGAAGAAAGAACATCATTCAGAAAAGGCCTATTATTGCATCTCACTAGCTGTTCTTACCACGTTTACAGAACGGCAAAAATCAAATGCCTCAGAGTTCACACGCCCTATTATATTCCTTTGTTCAGGATATCACATCACATGAACTTATGAACAAAAACAATCTAGAACAATGTTTCTCCAGGGAAAAAGATATAACATTTAGTTCAGAAACCAAAGATACAATGTGTTGTTTTGTAAGAAACACCAAGATTACATTGCCAGAAAAGACTTCAGCTGGTGAGGTTAATTACAAAATGTTAGCAGTACTTGGTGAAAAAAATGTATAAAATTGTTGGCAACAGGTAATTTAGAAGAAATACATTGATTTACTGGTGGGCAGGAATAAGGAAAAGATAGTAACTGGGCCAGGCGTAGTGGCACAAGCCTTTAATCCCAGCACTGGAGAGTCAGACACAGGTGGATCTCTATGAATTTGTAGCCAGTCTGATCTACATAGTTCCAGGCCAGCCAAATCCCATAGTGAGATCCTGTCTGAGAGGGGGAATGGGGAAGACTGACAGAGAGAATGAATGAAATTACAATTACAAGACAATATTACAAGTGCCTAAAAGGAAACTAGTGTTTTTCTAGGGAAATAAAACACCACCATTTGTTTCAATTTAATGATACAGATGGAAGATATTAAAATTTTTTTTAAAGTACATAGCTGTAGACAGACTAAGAGCAGCCATCCCTTCTACCTATGCATGATATCATCTCATTAACCTTGTCATTTCTAACCACAGAAGTTTCTTAAAGCAATAAATTGCTATTTGCCATACGTTTCCATTAGCTTTCTTCATGGGCCTACAAATTAACTATTGAAAAGTTAAAGCCATAATAATTCCCTCAGATACTACTATTGAATAAAATCATGTATTTAAAAATGTCCCCAAAGAATCATGTGACTTGCAAAAAATCCAACAATGACTAGTTTATTTTATTAATAGTCATTTAACTTAAATTCAGAACATATAAATTATACATGTTAGCTAGTTGACTAAACTTTATTGCAAGTCTGTTCAAATAATACAGTTTTAAAGTAATACTTTGATGAAAAGTGAGAAAATAACATGGTCCACAATTAGAAATTCAAAGCAAATGGGAGGGTAAACCAGCATCCAATAAGTTCATCAATTCATTTATTTGCATGCCTGTCATGAGAAAGATATGCTAAGTGACTCAGACAGGTTACAAAGGTGAATACA
>LZPO01056666.1:7016-18662 GCA_001675575.1 Neotoma lepida
TTTGGTAAGCTTTTGCCTTAGCTGGTATTTGTATGCAATAAAATTTCAGTATTATTTCATTTGTTCCTCTGACAAGTGCACTGGAAGTTACTATAGTCATTTTCCAGATAGACTTGGAGGCCTGAGTCATGTGACTGGTGACAAGTTAATCAGTCAATGTAAAGAACAAGGATTGTGCTTTTCGCTCTTTTCTCTTCACTCACTTGTGTTTCAAAATGTCTCTCAAAGATGACCCATACAGCAGATCCATCACTGAACTTCCTACAAATGCCAGTTGCCAGTTCTTCCTTGGTAGTACTGTGTCAGTCCCTGGAGAAGATATTTAGATATTTCCCTTTTAAAACAGACTACCTAGATAATTCTCTCCCTCCCATACTCCTTACCTGTAATTGCCAAGAATTCCCTAGAACCAAGTAGTTGATCTCCAACCCTTGCAAAAAGTACATTGTATCTTCAAGGAATGGGGCAAATAGGGAATGATACCCTTAAGTGGCTCCTCTTGGGAATTTTCTGACAAGGTGAAATATACAGTAATTAGCAAGTAACCTAAAAATATTGTTCTAAACCTTCCCAGCAATGTCCAAGAAGGGTAATTATAGAGTCATGTGCATGAGCCTAAACAAAGAAAAAAAATGGGCATGAGAAATAAGCAAAACCTTAGAATGTTTTTTGAAAGGTATCTTTACAAGATTGGGAGGTGAAGTGATTGAACATTTCAAGACCCTGCCAGTTCCCATAGGGTACTGTCAGTTTTCAGTGTAGATAACACGCATGTGCATCCTCTCTGATAGGATTGTAAAACAACAGAATTGGCCACAAGCAAAGAGCTGCTGTGATTTCTGTTTTATGACGGCCCCTCCCTTTCATTTCCTGGTCAGCATTCTGGATGATTGTTCCATTTAGCACACATTCTCTAGTTTGTTTCTTTTGCTTCGAGTCTATTTTACATTTTCCTGTACCAAACTGCGTTTGCCATCTGCTGATCCAATTACTTATACAATCCAAATCCTTTTGAGTCTGATTGTTTCATTCCTCATTATTTGTTCAGCCTCCAGTTTTAGTATCCTTGGTAAACTCTGAAGTCTTGTTTTCAATACCTCATCTGAATATCTTATATACAATACAACCCAATTAGCTCAAACTTTGGATTTTCCTAAGGCTACTTGTGTCTAAGTGGATTTATAACAGTTGAGTGGATGTGGATCCTTAAAAACAGCCAACAATTCCCTCTTGTAAGGACAGCTGACCCATCAAGAATTGTATCATCTTCTTTAAATTAAAAATAGTTTTAAAAGAAAGCAAATAGAGGCTATCAAACACTACTGTGTATGAGAACAATATCATCATCACTATGGCTATCATCATCATCCTTCCAGAATTGTTGATATGTAATTGACAAAATTGCATATATTTAAGATATAAAAAGTGATGTCTTGATACACACATTGTAAAATAATTACCATAAAAAATAATTGTCATAGCTATCACATAGGTACTTTGATGTGGTGTGTTGAAAACAGAATCTATCTACTCTTTTTAACAAATTTCAAGTATATAACACATTATTACCTAACTACCATGTTACAAATTAGGTCTCCAGAACTGCTTCATCTTATCATTGAAGTCTACAGCCTTTACCCAACATTACCCCATCCACTTCTGGTAGTCACACTATGCTCTCTGTTTCTATCACTAGACATTTTTATTGACCACACATATATGATACTATTTAGTGTCCTGTTGCCTGGCTTAGCTCATTACTGTCCTCCAAGTTCATCTATGGCAAGATTTCCTTCTTTTCAAAGATGGGATACTATCACTACATTGTCTATATAATCCATATCTTCTTTATCTATTCATCCAGTGACTGTCTCATTTCCAGATCACAGCCAGTATGAATAATATTGCAAAGAATATGGAAGTATAGTTATCCCTACAAGATAAGGTTTTTATTTCTTTTCACACATATAATTGGTATTACTAATCATATAGTAACACCATTTTTATTATTATTTTTTGAGATAGAGTCTCACTATGTAGCTCTGACTGTCCTGGAAATCACTTTGTAGACCAGGCTGGCCTCAAACTCATAGAGATCCACCTGCTTCTGCCTCCTGAATGCTAGGATTAAAGAGGAGCACCGTGATGCCCAGACAACCATTCTTAATTTTTATGGCCCCTCATACTCACCAATAATGAGCTTTCGTTCTCTTTCTCTTTATTGATATTTTTTTCAGCTTTTTGATAATGGCCATTCTAGCAAGGCTTTGGTTTCCTTTTTCCTGATTACTGAGGTTGAGTCCATTTTCTAGACTTACAAACCATTAGTATGTCGTTTTCAGAAAAAATGTCTGCTTGAGACCCCTTATTCATTTAGTATAAATTATGTGGATTTTTTTCTTATTGAGTGATATGTATTCCTTATACATTTTGGTATAAATCACTTCAGCTTTCTGACTTGTAAAAATCTTCTGTAGTTGGCCTTTGCATTTTGCTGTTTCCCTTTCTGTATAGAAATGCTTTTTTTGTCCTGTTTCCTTTCTGTGCTTCACTGCCAAGAGCCATGTCGCAAAATTTTCTCCCTGTTTTAACTGAGGAACTGTATAGTTCTGATGTCTACATTGACTTTTGTATAACATGTAATATAGGAAATTGATTTCAAGTTACATATGTGTTGTCCAATATTCTCATGGAATTTATTGAAGAGAATAAGTTCTCCCCATTGTTAACTGCTGGCAATTGATTGGATATGTGTGGATAAGTTCATGTCTGGTGCTTCTATTCAGTACACACACACACACACACACACACACACACACACAGTGGAACAGATATATTTATGTATATATATATATATACATATATATACATTATGGCTTTGCCATACTATTTTGACTACTACTTATTTGTAAGACAACACAAAAAGTGTTCTATCTACTGCTTCACTCTTATTAAGACTTTTACCTCAGATATTTTCTGAGTCTACAAATTTTAGGGCTGTCATTCCTATCCTGTAAAAAATATCATTAAATTGTAATAGAGATTAAATTAAAGTTACAGATTGCTCTAAGTAGTAATGACACTTTGACATTCTACTAATCCATGACCAGGAGATATCTTGCCACTTACTTATATCCATCTTTATTTCTTTCATCACTGTTTTTTAGTCTTCGGTATAAAAATCATTCACTTTAGCTAAATTTGATAAGTGTTTTGGAAGCCTTTTTAAATGGGATTGTGAAGCTTTTTTTGTATGTTGGTTTTGTATCTTATAATTTTATTGAATTTATTTATTAAAGCTAACAGATTTTTGGTAAAGTAGTCAAAGTTTTTTTGTTAAAAAAGTCATACTGTCTACAGAGACAATCTTATTCTTCCTGTCCAATTTAAATATTTGTTGTTCTTTTTATCCATTTCTAATTACTCAGAGTAGTTCAGCAGCATGTTTAAAACAAATACAAGACTCTGACCAAGGAAACAGGTAGGCTAACTGCAGATCTTCACTTCTTTTCCCCCTCCTCTGTATCTAACCCCAAGTCTCATTCCCCCACACTCTGTAGCAGAACACCTGATGTGGCCTTCTCTTCCTCTCTGTCCCCAACTCCAGTGGGTCATGTAGACCTTTGCCACCAACCTTCTCCCCACTCATCCTGTTATTCCACGTTCAACTCCAGCAGGCATTCCATGGGAACCCACCAGCCAAACCTACCAGAGAATAGAGTAGGCCAGTAAACTAAGTAAGCAAGCCTTGATTCTTCATTTTCCCTCCTCTCCTCAAAATCCAATTCCCATTCTCATCCCCAGCTCTGTATCAGATTGCCTAGTAAGCCTCTCCTCACTTTCTGTCCTTATTTCCAGGGGACTAAACAGATCTGGGTGGCATACCCTGCTTTCTTCCCTTCTGTGGACTCCCTTAACCCTACCCTAGCCCATACTCATTCCTGAGTGTCAGCCCTCAATACGTAAAAACACATTTTACCCCAAACCATAGTGCCTTCACCTAGCAGAATCTCAGAAAAACTCCCCACCAGGCAACACACAGTCACCACATCTTCCTGAGAACCAGAGAAGACAAGAAAAACCAAGGAACAAAACACCCACCCATCAAAGACAAGACCAGATATCAGCACCTAGAATTACAATCATCCCAAACCCAAGTGCTTAGCCTGTTCCCACACTTCAGCCGAGCTGGCCCCTCAGTAATCAGTGCCAAGCAAAAGAGAATGGGCTTTAGGGGCAGCATCCACACAACTGGTTAAAATGGATGCTCAAGATGCTCTTTCTCCCAGGGGGAAAAATTACAGGCTGAGATGGATTGATGTGGCTCTTGGCATCATGCTTCCTTTGTTGGAGATGTGGAAGATAAAATGAAACATTCTATTACCATCTACAGTGTGTTAATTAGCATATTTGCGATTGATGGTGTTTGCTCCAGGTTGTACAGAAATTTTTCTGAACTCCCAAATTCCAACAAAGGAGTGGCTGAAATTGACACCTGCATGAGGTTGAGGCAGAACATTACTGGTCCATCCATTCTTTATAAAATTCCCTTCATTTTTATTAATATGGGCAATTGCTATCACTTCACTAAATACTGGCTAAATTCCCATTTAAGGTCACCTATTAATTAATTGATAAATATGTTTCCAAATATAGAATCAAGCCAAGGACAAAAATACACCTTTAACTGTCCATATATCCTTCATTTTTATCTGTTTCTACTATATAAATATGTGTGTGTGTGTTGTTTTTTTATTTTTTTTAAACGAAATTTCTGTTGAGCTTTATTGCCTGATTTTTCTGGCATGTAATACAACAAACAGAGATAAGTTTTGGAACATTAATGTATAAAAAAAAATATGTTCACTTTTTCTTACCAAGACCTACTAAGTTACACAATTAATAAGCAATACAGAAGTATGCATTCCTGTATGCAAAAATAAATAATTCAGTGTTCACTCCTTGCCTTCTAAAATGCCCTTTCTCCTCTTCCTTGAATTGTTCATCTTTTAAGATCAAGTTCAAAGATGACACCTTCTGTGGAACATTCCCAAATCTTCCCTGTGGCAAAGTTACAGATTCTTTTATTTCTATTCCTATCATACTTATTAATTTATACTGCAGCACATGATGTATTTTTAATTTTTATTGTTCTTGCTTCCTCATCTTTGTACCTTGATATGAGTCATTAAATGCTGACTAGATGAATGATGAGTGGATGAATAGTTAATATTAAGCATAGAATAATTGTTACAAAACTTGAATTTGTCCTAAAGGTGCAGTTCACACACAGAAAGCCCAAGGTTTGATGCTCAGTGAGTGGGGATGAGAAATGGAGGGAGGGAGGTAAGCGGGGAGGGAGAGAGGAAGAGAAAGAGAAGTTGTAACTATGAGAATTTAGGTCATACTGACTGGTGACTGTTGCCTGCTACTCTCTATTCCAGATACCATGCTGCATCCAACTCTGTTCTTTCTACAACTGTTCATGTTAAAGTATCTACCCATCCCCCAAAGGATTCCTGATTTCTAGTTTTCTCAGGCAGTCACCATTCAGCTATAACCCTCCATAACCCTGGCAGGCACAGGTGACTCACACTTCAACAAGCTCAGGTAGAGGTGGCTTCTGAGTTAACAGGAGAAGCCCAGCCCAGTGCAGAAACAGCAGGAAGGAAAACAGGCTTTGGAGGCTCTGAATCATAAAGCAAGTTGCAACTCCTGCCGGCACTTTAGGACTCAAAACTCTCCACTTTTTTCTGTCCAGTGGCTTCATTTTATGTGGGATCCAAAACTACGGTAAGAAAAACACTCAGCATCACTGTGTTTTATCCACTTTCCTTCCTTCCTCCCTCTCTCCCTTCCTCCCTCCCTCTCTCCCTCCCTCTCTCCCTCCCTTCTTTCCTTACTTCCTTTCTCCCTCCCTTTCTTCTTTCCCTCCTTCCTTCATCCATATCTCCCTTCCCTTCTTCCTTTCGAAAAACAAACAAAAGAAAACAAAAGAAAAACAGCTTATTTCCTTGATGCTAAGAATGTGAGCTATGTTTTTGTTTCCTCTCATCAACAATTTTCCATTAAAAAATATGCTTTCTGCAATTGCCTTCTACTTGGTGTTATTTCAAATTAATTCAGATGGTAATTATCTACATAAATCTGTCTGTNCCTGAACCAAAGATTGGTACTTAGAAAGCCAGGATATGAAGAGACCCCATGGTTTCCNATCCCAAGCAAAGGTCCTCACAGAAGCATGGGTGCCTTAAGTTTTCTCTTGCAGGAGCATAACAGAGGTGTGGAGGACAGCCATACTTTGACCTTTCCCAGCTCTAAAGTGTGACTCACTCCTGGTGCTTCTGTTCCCCCTAACACTTACTTGGGGCTTAGAAGACTTTCTCTCCAATTACTGTTTTTCTCTCTTTAATATGTAAATGCCAACTCAGCTAGCCTTTTAAACCTTTTAAAGGTGATTATTTTCCTTTCTTCAAGTAAACTTGGCATACAGTACCTTCTCCATGAAAATACTGAATAATGTTTGCTGATAACAGACATCAATATTGTTTTTACATTATTCCTAGGATGCCAAAGTATATACTAGAAAAAGAATCAATGAGAAACTAATTTTATAATCTCCAAAAGAACCTAATATACAGTGGAAGAAATGTAGGCATATGGAAGAAATTATACATAGAGAGAAAATGATTCTTACCCAAGAATAAGGTGATAGATATAAAGTGAGTAAATTTGTGTTGGGTTTTCCAGAATATAAGGTATCATTTAATAGATTGTTGATAATAATTGCAGTAACATTTTATTCCTACTTTCTCTGAATATTAACCTTTACTATTTCCTTTCATGATTATTGCTGTTTTCCTTTCAATTACCCCCATATAGTAGCTACAAAATGCCCCTCTGGAGGAACTTATCTCTAATAACAATCATCATGTACCATGCCCAAGTGAAGTGCACCTAGTGAACAGAGGCACAATTAAAGGATGCATGTGGACATTCACAGAGATGAGCATCTCTAAGCTTGTTTCTAATAAACTGCTTGTCTGGCTAGTTTTATGTCAACTTGACACAAGCTGCAGTCATTTGGGAGAGGGGACCTAAATTAAGAAAATGGCCCCACCAGATTGGCCCATGGGCAAGCCTAACAAGCTTAATTGATTGATGTGAGAGAGCCCAACTCAATGTGGGCAGTGAGAAACAAGTCAGTGAGCAGTTCTCCTCCACAGCCTTTCAGTTCTGCTTCCTCACTTGAGTTCCTGCCCTGACATTCTTTCTTCCCCAACTTGCTTTGGTCATGGTATTTTATCACAGCAATGGAAACCTGAACTAATAGCTATTCTTTCTCCTGTCTTTTAAATAAATACTTTGAAAGAAGAAACTTCTTCTGGCTCCTTCTGAGATCACTTGCTGATCATGGGGCCTTTACTCACTAAAAAGAATTCCTCACTGAAATGCAGTAATATGTAAGACATGATCAGAAACTGCCGACATGTGATCAAACCCAGAAAGCAGAGGCCATGAAGCCCACAGTTACACTAGAAGTCAGAAGCAGAGGTGAAAAGCAGAACAGGGACAAACAGGAGGTAGCCATATGCAACTTAACAGCATCTATTCGTTCGGAGCCAATTTTCTGAGCTTTATTGAATCATAATCAATATTTTCAAAACAGCATTTCTCCACTTAAGTTTCTATCTTGTGCCACATTCTCAAGTGCTCATTTTCCATGAAATATTTCCAGACCTAAGTTTTGCCACTGTGTTTGCCAGTGTAGGTGTGATTTTTATATGCAAACATGCATCGATTCCCTCAAAAACCAATTCTTTTTTTGTAAAGAGTTTCAGTTCCATTTTTCCTTCAATAACAGTACTTCTTTTATTTTTAATTAAGAGATGTTTTTATTCATTCTACATACCAACCACAGATCCTCCTCTCTTCCCTCCTCCTGCCCCCCAAGCCTCACCCTCCACCCTGTGGCCAGTACTTCTATATCATCCTCAGCTGCTTAAAGTAACAAAACAGACTCATGGCTCTCCATACCAAGCATGTGCCTTATATAAAGGTTACATATAGGATGTTCATGATTCCAGAAATACTCAGAAACTAGGGCTCCATAAAGAATATTTGCCAGCCAGGCATGGTAGCACACACCTTTAATCCCAGCACTCGGGAGGCAGATGCAGGTGGATCTCTGTGAGTTCAAGGTCAGCCTGGTCTACAAAGAGAGTTCCAGGACAGTCAGAGCTACACGGAGGAAAAAAAATATTTGCCTTCTCCATTTTTTTCATAAGGAGTCATATAGTACAACTAAATTACACACACACATACACAAACATCTGTGTGTATGGATATGTGTACATATACACAGAGTGTGGAGAGGAAGGGATCTAAATGGAGGGAAATAAGAAAGGATAATGGGGAAGAAAAGGGTAGATCTCACATGATGTCCCTCTGTGTAGAACTTCACTTTAAATATGGATGTAATGTGCACATCTGACATGGAGGCAGCAGATGGACCATTTAGGGAGAGGAAGTGAGCAAAAGATGGAGGTGGAGAATTAACATGAAGAAAATGGCATACAGAAATCCATTATTTTATATATATTTATTGAAATTTCAATTTAAACATCATATAGTGCTAAAAATATTAAGTAACATTTGTGCCATATAAAAAGAGATTCACTGAAAAGAGTAAAATTTTGTAAAATAAAATGCATATTTAAGAAAAACATGTATAGCGTTCAGAAATATTGTATGTAATATTGTCTTTTAACTGCATTGATGGCATATTCTTCTATTTATACTTTATGAAATTAATAATTTATTCTTAAATGCCTTAAGCATATCAGAAAAGTTTGAAATAATTAATTTGAATTATCAAGAAGTATCAATCTTTTATTGGCTCTTGATATGTTCTTGGGATTTTGGATTTGTTTTCTTTTTCTTTTTTTCTGTCTCCAAAACTTTTTTGACATGTGGTTTCATTAATCAGTACAGATTTCATTGAATCCTTTGTACTGAAAATAAAGTGTTATATTTTAAAATATTATTTTTAAAATACAAATTATCTCATTTAGATGTTTTGTACTGGCAAGAATATAGTTGACACTATTAGGACTGAGTGGACAGAGATGGACACACGTGCCCATCCAAAGCCATTTGCCCTAGGTGGAGAGAAGAAACCAAAAGCCTGCTAAGCTCCATTAGGACACCATTATGATCAGGCACCATTATGATGAGCAAACATATGGTGAAGAAGGGGAGAAAGAAAGAGAGGCAGAATGGTTCATGTCCTGTGGAGAGAGACAGATCTGAAGAGACAAAGGTAGTGAGAAGTGGATTGAGGTGGGAGGCCTTCTTGCCACCCAGGGCCAAGGTGATTTCCAGTTCTGGGNTGTTGCCACAAGGGCCATGTCTGGGTCTGTGGCCCTACCACAGCCAGGGTCTGTGTTGATATCCGTGGCTTCTGTTACCATCTAAGGCTGTGAGGATGTCCTAGGTCTGGATCCCCACCTTGGGTCATGTTGGAGTCCGGACCATGCTGCTCCTGGGCCCATGCCAACCTGAAAGGCCTGCCTTGTTACTCCAGGACATGTTGGCATCCAGGCACAACCTGCTGCTGATGGCCATATCTGGGTCCATAGTCCTGCTACAGTTGGAGTCTGTCCATTGCCCATGTTACCACAGGAGCCCATGTGAACCATGTGTTGAACCATTGAAGTACAAGGGCCTTGCTGAGCTGACCCCACCCTGCCTCTCACTGGCCCAGGGATAATGCTGTGGGACATCTGTCTGTATGCTGTGAATATGTGTTACTCTGATTGGTTGATAAATAAAGCTTGCCTATGGCAAGGAGGCTTAGAGGCAGGCAGGAAATCCAGGAGAGAGATAGGAAGAAGAAAGGCAGAGGCNCAGGAGATGCAATCCCAATGTCCAGGGAGCAGCATGTAATGGCACACAGGTAAAACCACGGAACACGTGGTGACATATAGATTAATAGAAATGGGCTGAGTTTAGTTATAAGAGCTAGCTAGCAAGAAAATTGAGCCATAGGCCATGGCCATACAGTTTGCAATTAATATAGCCTCTATGTGATTATTTTATATGTGGCTATGGGACTGGGGGGCAGGGCTGGACCATGTGGGGCCTGGTGGGATCAGGCAGGATAGAGGAACTTTCAACTACAGATAACAGCCCTGGGATAATGAACCTGGATGACCATGGCACAGGGAAGCTGGCCCCACCCCTAAAAAGAGAGCTGCCCCCCCACATGAGAAAGCTGCCCCCACCCCTCAATATGGGCATGGGAGAGCTGGCTTTGACCCTCACCCAAGGGGGGAGTGGTCCCAGTGGCCCAGACTGACCAACTCAGCTACCACCAAGACACACATCCAGGGCTTTGAGTGGGCATTTCCCAACATCTACCCTATCTGTGACCTGCTGGAGTGCATGAAGGGACTGGTCCTATGGANCCACAGCCACAGGATCTCCATGACTCAGGGCAACAGCAGGATATCTGAGAGGAGTTTCAGTGAGGGTCCAGTATTGATGGTATAGCAGAAGCCAGAGGCCTTGAACCTGACCAAAAACACATTACCACAATGAACATATGCAAGTAAAGCTGCTTGGACAAAAGGGTGTATGTACTTCATGATACACAGCAGCTCTCAGTGTCACTAAGATGAGTGAAGAGGTGATGGAGAGGCGGGAAAGATGAAGAAGTGAAGTGGGTTTTTCTGTTGTTTCCTTTTTTGTTTGTTTTTATTTTTTGTTTGTTTTTAAATTGATATTCTTTTTTGCATTCTTTATTTTTAAAGTTTATTTAATTTTTCTTTTTATCTTATTTTTATTAGAACTTTTTTAGTTTTCCTTTGGTGAGGAGGCACTATAAGGGTGAAGGACAGATATGGAGGGACTGATAAATAAGTGGGATTGGGGTGCATGATATGAAAATCCCAAAGAATCAATAAAAAATTATGTTTAAAAATAAATAAATGTGCAGTTAAAAAGGGAGAATATAATTATGTCAGTCAAGAGTTTTAATAAACAAAATGAAAGGCCACAGATGTAACGAAGTAGATGATAGATGACAGATACATAATATTCACTACAGGGAATTGGCTCATATGATTATAGAGGCCCAGAGGCCATAATATACTACCTGTATAGTAGAGATCCAGGAAAGGATATGACAGAATTCCAGTCTACATCTGGAGGCCTGAAAACCAGGAAGACCACACTCTAGGAGTAGGAGAAGACTGATGCCCCAGTTCAGGTAAGGCAGGCAGCAAAGACATGAGTCTGGGTCTTGTTTCCTCTACTTTTTGTTCTTTAGGCCCCCAATTAACAATAGACAGTGTTGATGCACATGTTTTACCAAGTTCACCAGTTCAAATTTCAATCTTACCCGTAAACACCTTAAAAACATACCCAGAAGTAATATTTAATCTGGCACCCTATGGCCCTCTCAAGTTGAGATGTAATTTACCATTATATGGCATATTTAGGAGAGAATTGCCCACATTGCCAGTCTTCTCATACAAGATGGGTGAAAAGATACCTAAAACTTTCTATGGTCTTTCTCCTTCCCTTTTCCTCCCATATCATCCTACATGCATTCATTCACATAGTAACCCTTAGAAAAAGCAT
>LZPO01056669.1:4688-18614 GCA_001675575.1 Neotoma lepida
TGTGTGTGTGTGTGTGTGTGTGTGTGTGTGTGTGTTCCTCTTAGTTACAGTTTAAGATGGGAGCTCTCAGCTGTTCCTGCGATCATGCCTTCACTCCATCATCACTGACTCTCTGAAACCAGAAGCCCAATTAAAGGCTATCTTTTATAAGATGCCTTCGTCATGGTGTTTTATCACAGAAATAGAAAAGTAACTAATACACAATTACTTCAAAATTTTGTGGTAAATACTTATGCCAAAATGAAAGTAAATGCAGAGTTGCCCATAAAGTCCTCATCATTGTTCCCCACTATAATAAACTTAGAATGCCCACCACCATGAAACATTAACCCCTCTTATCATTGTAGATTAATTTAGCCATTTTAAAACAAATTGAACCATGTGTTCAACTTTGTCCCTGATTTCTTNGCTTNTTTGGCTCATCAAATATCTCCTATGGAAAGAGAATCACCAAGTGTTGGGGTCACTTCTTTGCACCTCTTTTCCTCTGATTTTGCCCATTTGTCCTGGCTACTTTGACTCCCAACTTTTATTCCTTTGGCTGCAAACCTTCCCAGCAGCAGTTCTGCTAGTTCTCTTTCATTCTCACTGCAACACCTCTGTCTGATTTTCTTTTCTCACTCCAGGACATGAGCCACAAAGAGCATCAAAGGACAAGCAGCTCAAGAAATATTAGCTTACTTCTCTTTGGTTCCCTGATTTCCTAAATCTTAGCTGGATCAGTTTCAGTAACTCCAGCTCTCTGCTCTTAAAACAGATAAACAGGTGGGCTTTTTACGAAAAAAATTATCTGAATCTTGTTATTGCTATGGATGCCAATAGTCTTAAACACATCACAGTCTTAAACACAGACAAATATGCAGGNTAATGGTACCAAATAAAATCATAAATAAAATACTAATGGCTATGATTCTGTATTTCAAAACTTAAGACCAGCCATTTAGCTATTAGTTCGATTATCTATTGCTACATCACAAAAGCAAGTAATTTAAAACAAGGGCAATAATTTATCTTTGCTCCCAAATCTGTAAGTTGGGGGAGCACTTGGAAGGGACCATTCATCTCTGCCTCATGCAGCATCAGTTAAGAAAATTTGAAGGATGAGTGTGTTTGAGTGGTGGGGAACTGGCCCTTCACATTTGGAAGATACTAACTGGTTCTTAACTGGAACTACAGATGAACCAATGGAGAGATTAGCCAATTTACCTTACCAGGATTTATCCGTGGGGCTATCTTATCAAGGAATGGTGGCTGTGTTCTGTGAGCACTCTATAAGACAGGAAATATAAACCACTCATTTCTGAAGGTAGGGGCACAAAAATTGGCATAGCATCCCTCCTGCTATACTCTATGATTTCATGTTCAAGGACAGGGCCCACAGAGCCCATACCNTCAAATGGACTATTAAAGATTTTAGAGTCATGTTTTAAATTTTCTAAATCAGTATGTAATCCTAAATATCCCAGGGATCTTAGGTGCTGGGAATATAATCATGAAAAATGTGATCAAGTTTCTTCCCTCAAAATGGAGACAAAATAAAATGGGGAAGTGGGAAAATTTGGGAGGAGGTCTTTAATTGGAAATGGGACAGAGAGATCAATAAAGAAAGAGAGGAGGGAGAAATAAGAGTATTTTAAAGAACCCTAAGGAACCACATCATTTTATTAAATGACTTACCTAAAATCACATGTAATACATATTAAATATATGTACACATGTATCTTAAATGAAACTATGCCACTTGGGTTGACAATGCTCTCCACAAGAGCCACAGATTATCAAACATAAACCAGGCAGAAACCTCCTTTTAAGTTGTATGTCAGGGTAGTCCAAAAGACTCCCAAAATAATATAGCCCACTGTGGTTGTCTTTGCTTGCTTCCCAGAGGCCCCTATTACTAAAGATACCATACATGTCAGGCATGGGACTTGGGAGACTGGAACTGGATCTGACATGAAAAGCTGCTTCTTGAGGTCTATCATTCATAGTGTCAGAAGGGGCTATATAACCTGCTACGGAAGGGAAGTAACCAATAGTAATATCCAACTATGATACCTATCATATCCAGATATGATCACACAATGCGAGCATGGCAAGAGATTCCTAAAGGGGCAGTTATGATACTCACATTTTGACAATAACCAATAACTGTCTAATTGTACTAAAGGGAAATCATGCTTTATACTGGAAACCTAGCCAACCATCCAGGGGTAGAGAAATCAGAGATCTTAGAGGAGAACCTACTACTCCCACTTTACTTGACCAACATAACTCCTAACTACATTCTAAAAATCTGTCCTTATACCCATAGGCAAGTGCAGCTCTCACCCCGCAAGAAAGAAGTTTCCCTTTGCAGCAAATAGAGACATTACAGAAAGCTACAACTGGTCAAAATGTAGAGATAACTGATCATGGGGTACTCAGCACCAATGGATACATCTAAAACACAGCTCCTGCATCCAAGGCTGAAGGAACATTACAGAATAGGGGGTAGAAAGATTTTAAGAGTCAGAGAACAAGGAAATCTACTGTGAGGTTATGTCTCCTAGAAATGACAAGGAAGGTCATAATGCCTCGTCAATATTGCTGCCTAAATAAGCCTGGAATGCTAATAATACTAATAGACANACTGACATAGAAGGGGCAAACCTCATGGAACTACACCTGTAGACAAGAACTACAGGCATATAAGGGTGACTGAAAATGAGAGAGAATGAGTCTGTCTCAGGGATGAACTCCATAATTGGTTACCCAATACCAAGTGGTCAGCCTAGAAATCGTATGCACACAAGCAACATTAAGTAAACTCAGAAGTAAACTCAGTGTGTTACATTTGTATATATGTTTGGTGTATGTGTGTGTGTGTGTGTGAGAGAGAGAGAGAGAGAAAGAGAGAGAGAGAGAGGGGAGGGGGGAAAGACTTGGTTGTACTATCTTAAAGGTTTTATTAAGGAATTAGGGGCTGATTTTGTGCCTTGTGGGGGTGATATGGGTATGTTTTAGGCGGAAGAGTAAAGGATTCTTGCTTGTGCTTTTCAAAGATCATTCTGGTGGCTGTGTAGATTAAATAAAAGCAGAGCATGAGCTTGAGTGACAATAACTAAGTTGTTGCACCCAGAATCCATTCTGAAGGCAAAGCATGGGCCTGACCAGAGGAAGGAATGTACACTCTGACATAAACAGGGAAGAAAATTGTTTACAATTTTTATTTCAGCAACAAAGTGGATTGTAGCAACTTTCAGCAAGATGGAAAAGGGGAAGGAAGGGAAGGCAAGAAGTACAATTTCTGAGTTCCCAAATATTAATTTGAATTTCCTATTAAGAACCCATATATTACAAAAGTAAATAGATATATAAGCATAAAGAATTTAGAGAGAACTCAATAGTAGTATTAATTTGGGAGTTCTTAAAATATAAATGTTAATGTAATTGCACTGGATAAGAATATATGTACATAGAAAAGAGGGAAAATAAAAGTCATAAAAGTTTCTAGTTCTATAAAGAACAATTAATTTAGGGGCCGGTAAGGGTGCTTGCCGCCAAGCCTGATGACCTGAGCTTGATCCCTAGAACTCACATGTTAGAGAGGGAGAACTGAGTCTCACAGGCTGTCCTCTGACCACCACACATGTACACTTGTGTATATACTTGTAAACACACACACACAATAAATAAATATTAAAAATCTATTTTAGATCACAGTGCTCCTTTGAGAATCTTCAAAGGAAAGACTCCAGATGACATAAATACTATAAATCTTCAAAACAGTCTACTGCTTATTCTCTTTAACTTGTAAGAGAAATAGGCAGAAAAGATTACTAAGCCACACATGAGCAAAAAACAAAGAGTGCTGCAAGAGTTGACATCACAAAGCAAAGGCATCCCTTCCATTTCAGTAGTCTCTGTCTCCTATGTGTTTATTCAAAGAAAATAGGAAGCTTATCAAGATTTCTGGGGAATTTAGCCTTCTACCCTAGCTGGAATGCCTGCTATATCATTAATTTACTCTATATCATACACTTATAAAATAGTATATATTTCTTCTACCTCAGTAATATACAATTCAGAAAGGGGAATGAAAGGTCTAGTAAGTATCCCCCAAAATAATCAGCTTAATATATAATCAAGAGACTCAGAACAAAATCATGATACCATATCACCTTCAATTCCTTGGGATAAACAAAGGTATGTTATTTGCTGATGACCATAGGGAAACAGAAAGCTCACATGTTTGTGAGAATGAACCTGATTTACCCATAGTGAAAACAAAAGAGCAGTGTTTAATACAACCAGAAATGTATGCCCCGTCCTTCACCAATCCCACTGCTGGGTGCATCCTCTGCAGGAAATTTTCCTACACACACACACACACACACACACACACACACACACACTATGAAAGAGTATTCAAGACAGCATTACTCATAATCAAAAAAACTGGAAACAACATAATTGTGTGAATGAAACAGATGCAGACCCTGGTGAGATGGCTAGGCTCACAACCAAAACAGATGCATGAAATGTGNAATATCCAAGTAACAGAGGAAGATGCACACTGGAGAGAATGATAGAGTACCAATATATAGATTTGAAAAGTATAACTTGACATTAAAAAAATGGGACAGGGAGGTAGACATAATTGAACATTTATTAAAATAATTGCATAACACATTAGTGTGTTGTGTGTAGATATCTATAGAAATATAAAAACACACTAATGGCCCAANAATATTCAGACTCAATTTACCATAGGAGATGCCTCTCTGAAGGCAGTTATAAATATAAAAGGCACTTNAGCTCATTTTATTCATTCGCGAAAGTAAAGAACATATTGACATTGAAATTGTACATATAGGAAGGTATTATTCATATTTTGATATTTTCCTTTATGTTCTGTTTCTTAAAAACCAAAGGAAAAGGAGAAGACAGATGAAGACAAGGACACAACCAAACAAACATTTCTGTACATTAACAATAGTTATAAATGCTGAAAAAATACAAACGAGAAAATTAAAATCTAGTTAATTAGGGCTCTGTGTTTTAGAAATTCAGTTCCAAATTCATTTTTACTTTGTTCATTTCTATTCCCCTCTGTTTTACAATTCAAAGCACCTTTAAATGTAAATGTACCTATCTATTAAAAACACGTTTTTAATTTATTAAAATGAAAAGAAACATGTATACCACAGAGATTCTTTGAGAATAAAAGCTTGGGAAAGAATTTTGATGATAGAAGTGTCTTATTGGGATGGTTTCTTTTATCTTCCTCTGGTTGAGAACTTTTGAGTGTGTAATTTTAAAATTTATCAGAGATAATAGTCTGAATAAGGGGGAGTACACCAACTCAACTCCCTGGTCCATAGGCATCATAAGAGGATATTTGAAGATATCTTTGCTGCCTCAGATGCTGGATGTATCAGCNTACCAAAAACCTCCAGAAAGAAGATAGACTGACTCACTTAAATGTCACCAAAGGCTAAGGAAACTGAGAGGCACATGTGTGTTTTGAAAAATCTTCTTTTTTTTGTCTCAGGAAAATAGAGTATTGCTGAGTTAAAGTCACTTGAAGACTGTCATTCATGTAAGGTACATCATCTTTCAAGGCAGAAAAAGAGAACAGCAAATCCAAATGGCTTCTGACCTCCCACTAAAGTTTATAGTTTGGGAGAGATGGAACTTCAGCCTCCATATCCCAACTANTCTGGTCTGGAAGTGCAGAGAAGCCATGTTGACCAGTACCATACCATGCAGAGCCATACAGAGTCAGTCATTTGGTCTGTGGGAATTCACTCTGATTTGGTCCAGAAATATAGGTGCAGAGAAGAGGAGGGAGAATGGCAGAGAGGGATGTAAGAAGAGAAGGGGGAGAAGGAGGGAAGGAGGGAAGAGGAGAGGAAGAAGACTGGACTGAGGTAGGGAGGGAGGCATTTTTCTTGCCATTATTTGCTCTGTTTTATCACCTGCATTTGCCTATATAGCAGTATTTTTAAAAATAACAACAGATGGAAAATAAAAAGATATATTTTTTGTCAGATTCCTTAGCCCATTCAGTACTGTTCCAT
Organism: Neotoma lepida; assembly: GCA_001675575.1. Taxonomy (NCBI): domain Eukaryota; kingdom Metazoa; phylum Chordata; class Mammalia; order Rodentia; family Cricetidae; genus Neotoma; species Neotoma lepida. The sequence goes on from LZPO01056669.1 coordinate 10,751, forward strand.
GAAAGGAATGAATAATCTTTGAACTTGTATCTGACACTGAAGCTGGGGTGACACTGAAGCTCTCATCACAATTGAGAGCTGGGGTACCAAACACAACTTTGCAGCAGAAACTGTCACTTATGGGACAACTGCCCAGTGAGCTCTTCTGGTTGTATTGTTTAGTTCATTTACTCCCCATGCCAAGCAGTAAGAGTAGCTCTTATCCTGTCTATGCAGGTTTCAAGGAGTGAAAGTGTAAGACCCAGTGTGAAGCATCCCAGTGTGAAGCATCACAGTGCCACACTATCTATTCTAACTGTTTAGAAATTCATTGAGATATAGAAACTTCAGGTCTGGTTAACTTTGCCATGTGATGTTTTTATTTAAAAGTTATTTATCTTGAAGTTTTAATAAATTTTAAAAAGGATTTTATGCAACTTATTTCAAGATCGCAGGGTTAGTGAGTGTCAGACATGACAAATTTCAGATTACCAAATTGAAAGACACATTTTTTACATTACACTATTTTTTAATGTCAAAGGACAGTACCAAAACTGCTGCCTATAAATAAGATCAGAAAGAAAATCTACATTCTATTGGCACAACACTTGTACCTTTAGATCCCAAGTTATTCTTGTCTCCAATCTACATTATGACTTTACTTATCATATAACTTTAACACAAATATTATTTCTTTATTATCATCCATCCATTCCTCTGATGATGGATTTTAAACCAACTAAGAAAAGAATATATTTAAGAGCTCAGTACTTGCAGCTAATGGAGCTATGACTGGGAATTGTTGCACACATATGGTCAGTCTGCAGGGTCTGTAAGTGGAGAGATATCTAAAAGTTCCCCATGCTTCATGCCTCTCTCTGTTAAAAACAGTATTCTTTTTTCTTNCAATTTCTTAAGAATATTTTCTGTATGTGTACCAGCATACAGAGGCCCAAATAAAAAGCCTATGGAGTTTCCTTNGTAATCATTAACAGTAGATGTCCAAGAAGGCTTCCTAAACAGAGATTATATATACATTCCTGATCAATAAAGCATTAAACAAGGACAAGATACTAGCTTGACCATGAATAGTCCTAATTATCTGTAACCCTCCAAAAGAAACACAGTGTAGAATATTTTTCAAGTGGAAGTTTTAATCACCCTGAGCTAATCTTGACACATCCTCATGCATGGCCAACTGGTAAGTTGGTCCTTGGGGCCAGTGCTGAACTCAAAGTGGACACAAAGGGGTGGCATCCACTGTAACAACAGACCAGTATACTGGTAATAGTAATAGCAATGTCTAATAGTCATAGTTTGTGTTATGNATGTGTTAACTTATTTAGCTTTCAAAATGACTCTATGGCACAGACGATTATATTCTTATTAAAAAAGAAATGAAGACTCAAAGATGTTAAGTAGCATTTCCAAGGATTGAAGTCTACTTTCAACAACACTACTGCACTGTGTCTGAAGAGGAGGTAGATTTGTACTTCTTGGGAGTGAGAAGGAAAATTAGGCAATGGTTTTGCATTGGTTGTTAGAGGTTTGATGTAGAAGCAGGTGTGGGACACCAGTTCCAGCAAGAATATGCCTTTAACTACTACTTTAAATTACTTTAAAAAGTAAATTAAATACATTTAAGTACTACTTTTCAGACATATTGAGTAGTCTTTCTATGCAGCTATATTTAAAAAATACATACATTTTAGTAATTACAGCAGCATCTGTAAGTTCACTGCATTCAAGTCATCTTTAAATCTAAAAATTTCTTGAAAACAAAGCATCATCCTGTCATGACATGCACTTAACAGCATGTCTTGTCTTGAATGCTTTTTTTGGATATTAATATGCTATTTTTAAATGAAATGAGGGGTAAGTAAAAATAAATCACAATTTTCAGTATCCAGTAACTTATATCAGTTACCAAATAAATAAATAAATAAATAAATAAATAAATAAATAAATAAGAGTCTCATAGCTCAAAGCCTTGGAAACCACCAGGTAAGACTCCTTACATTTGGGGACATTGAACTGTTTCAGTCATCAATAGCCATACCGGGTGATGCTACTGGCCTACTTGTAGATTGTAATGTGTAAGAGTTTGAGTGCTAAATATGGAATACATATAGATTTAACCTTCATATCTTTATGTGATAGAAATGGTCTTTTTTAAAATATAAAGACCATAAAATGCATGCTGAAATATTAGACCCCCACTGGCACAGAGAAATACTAACTGGGTACCGACCTTGATTTCTATACAGCTTTGACATCTGTCTCTGAGATGCAGCTTCCTTACTTATGGACATGCTGACATAGAGCTGGGGAGGGATATAAGCCATTTAGAATTACATAAGGAGCCACGGATGGTGTGTGCACATTTGGAAGGAAGCATGACTTTCTAGATATAGTTAACCAAATAATCTCAATCAGTCTACATACAGTATGTCAACTTGGAACAGGTCCTAATGCAGACTCCTCAGTCTAACACCGAGTTAATTTTTCCCCTGCCTATTTCTGTTTTCTTGTTAAGTACAGTTATGTCAGGCAGGAATGACTTCAGTATGAACTTGACATTCTCCTATTAAGTCAGCAAAGTGATTAGAGGGAAAAAAAATCACATACCAAAAATATCAGTATATAGATGGAAGGGTAATATTTCAAGAATCTCCTTGTCAAGCTACAGGTCATCGCCTCAGCCAGAATTAGTTAAAACATTGCAGTGGTTCCTTCTAATATACATGTGGTCACCTTCAGCCCAGAGTCCCAGAGGCCTGACACTCAACACAGAAACCAAAGCAAAGACTGATCTTGCTGAACTAAGACTGAGCTGACGCTACCTGTCACTGGCACGTGTCTCCTAAAGCAAAGAACTTAAGTACTAAACTTGTCTTAGAGTTCATGAAATTTTCAGGCAAAACACAGGAAATTTTAAAGCATTAATTGCTTTGTTCTCTGGTTGTATTTCTTTTTAATTCTTTTAAAAGAAGTTAAGCTTGTTGTTTGATAATTCCTGACACATGCATAATACATTCTAATTGTTGTTGCCTCCATCCTCTCCCCCCCCATTCCCTTTCCACATCCACTTTCCTACTGATCTCTCCTTCCATTCATGCTTTCTCTTTTGTGTCCCTTTAGGTTTGTGTGGGGCACTCTGTGGCCTTGAGATTGGAATTAGCCACAGGAGGCTGGTAGGTACACCAAGTAAAACTGAAGACAGTAGCTCCTTTCCCCCAGAGTCCATCAGCAATAAGGGACAGGATCCCAGGAGCCTCTCTGCTACCCATGGCTAACTGGTGAGGGGCCTATCTTAAGTAGGCTCAGTGCAAGTGATTATGGTTGCTTTAAGTTCCAGATTACACTGATTGTGTCATGTCTAGAAGCTAGAATGCCCTTCTCTAGCTTCTGGCTTTTGCATACTTTTCAGTCCCTTCTTCCACAATGTTCCCTGAGCCTTAGAAGAGTGGCTGAGGACTGAGTCCTTATCTGTCACTCATTTTTAGCATCTTGGACAGCTATGTATCAACATTCCCTGCTATTCCCTGTGAAACAGAAGCATCTCTGATTAGGGTTGAGAGCAGCATTGTCTAAAGGTCTAATCATAGAAATCTTAAAGGCAGATTGGCATTATATTCATTTAACTGAGCATCGGTAATATTTTCCTTAATAAAGCTTTATGTCCTTCCAAGGTCTTGTTTTGAAAGCCAGGCTTACATAGCTAGGCACCAGATCACTTCTGTGCAGCTGGCCTCAAATACAACCAGAGAGTNGCTGGTTACCAACATTATAGCTGTGCCATTACTTCCCACATAGACATACCTAGCCTGGCAAGTTGGTGTTGTAGTTTGTATAATTCACTACTAGGTAAGGCTGTTGATGCCTTTATTCTCCCAATAGCCTACACAGCAACTTTTGGAACTCTGAAAGCTAGCAGCAGGGAGGAAGTTTCCAGATAAATTCTAGCTTGATTCTTATATGTCTTATAATCATGTTATGTGCCATGTTCAGCCATAGGTCCTTATCCTATAGTTCTGTGGACAACCGAGCAGAAAGACAAGCATCTATATTTTTTTCATGATGTCTGGAGCCTCTATGGCTAATGACTCTTATAGAGGTATCTCATGCCTGGCACTGGGATTTTTCCCCCCTTTTGCATGCACTTTCACACTTTATTTCACTTTCTTTCTGAAATAAAACCCTAAGCGATGCAGGGCAGTTATTACACTCTTCATCACCAGCATCCCAACTACATACGGAGAATTGATACCCACATAGGCTTAGTATCCTTTTCTTAAGTTGGAGTAAAATATGCATTGGGATATTCCTCATTAGCAAATGCAAAGAGATGGTTTTCCATCTCTTTATCTGACTTCCTTTCCCTTTCTTTATATATTTTGAAAAAAAACCCAATATATTCTAATCACAGTTTCTCCTTTCCCCAAACTACCTAGATTCTCCCCACCTCCTAACCCACCAACTCCCTTTCTTTCTCTCTCCCTCTTTAGAAAACAAACAGAAAAAGAAAACCACAAAGAAAAAAAGAAACAATAATTTTTTAAAAAGAAGACATGTACACACACACTTTTAAAAAGAGAATACACACACACACACACACACACACGCACACCAAACTCAGACACTATAATATAGAAACAAAAAACCAGTAAGAAAAAAAAATGCCCAAACAAGCAATATGAGACCAAAAGTCTCCAAAAATACCATTCATTTTTTGTTGGCCATCCACTGATGGGTATAGGGTATGCCCTTAATTGTGGTTTATATACCAATAAGATTCTATTANTGAAAACTAAGTTTTCCTTTGCAAGTGGTTGTCAATTACAGACAGCTTCTTGGTAGGGGTGGGTACCCATGTCCACTTCCCCGGTTCAACACTGAGATCCTGTCTGGCTTGAACCCATGCATGCTGCCACAGTCTCTGTGAGTTGACATATGGCACAAAGATTCTTGTTTAGCATCTTGCTGCTTTTAGGAGCAGCACAATCTAGCCATACTGGGTACTTTCCTTTAAACTCTTATTTTTAAATGTCTTTAATTGGGTTAGAAGATAGGTTTCCATATGGCTCTGTTTTTGCTAACCCTTCTCCACCACCTGCTCTCTCATCCTCCTCATGCCTCTAACCCCTTCCCAGTATAACCCTTCCCTCCCACATACTCTAGTTTCTCCTATGTTCTTTTATCCCCTAACCCTTAAGCACCCTCCCCAAGTGACCCCTTCCTAGTTGCATGGCTTCTATGGGTCCTTCAAGTTAAATATAAAAAAAACAAAACAAACAAAAAAAAACCCTAAGAGTCAAAGCCAGGATCAACACACGAAAGAGGACATGTGGCATCTTTCTTTTTAGCCTGAGTGACTCAGTATAATTATTCCCAGCTTCATTTATTTACCTGAACACTTCATTTCCCCTTACTATTAACTAAAATTCCACTGTGGATATGTTTTATATTTCCATTATCCTTTCCTCTATTGATGGATGTCTACACTGATTCTCTTTCCTAACTGTCATGAGTAGGGCATCAATGACTATGGGTGTGCAAGTATCTCTTTAGTAAGATATAGATGCATTTGGTTACATGCACAGTGGTGGCATAACTAAGTCATATTGTAGTTTTATTTCCAGTCTTTTGGAGGATCCTTCAGATTGATTTCCATTGTTGATGTGCTAGTTTATACCTGTCCCTACAACCATGTCAACATTTACATTACCATTTGTCTTCTTGATGGTGGACAGTCTGGCTGCAGTGAGATGCATTTTAGGGTAATCTTAATCTACTTTTCCTTGATGGTGTTTTTTATCAGCATGTCTCTTTATTATAACTTGAAATCAGGAATGGTGACATCTCCCATTCTCTCCTTTTTGTTTGAGATTGCTTGGCTATCCTTAGTGTTCTGTGCTTTCATATAATTTTTTTATTATTTCTTTTATTTTTGAGATTATTACATAATGACATCCTTTCCCCTTCCCTTTCCTCCCTCCAAGTCTTCCTATACACCCATCCATGCTCTCTTTCAAATTCCTGGATTCTTTTTCATTAATGTTGTTACAGGAATATGTGTATATGTATACACATATAGATTCCTAAATACAACCTACTCCATTTTGTATAATGTCATACGTTATGTATAATGTTACTTATATGTATATTGTCAGGGCTGAACATTTGGCATTGGATAACGAACTGGTATATTCTTCAGTTCATAATAGCCTCAAAACAAACAAACAAACAAAACCCAAAGCTTTTGAATAAATGTAATCAATGAACTGAATTATCTCTTACAATGTAAATTTTAAAATGATGAGGAAAGAAATTGAGAAAAACAGTATATTCTGGTTTCTGATTTTGGGTTTTTAAATTTTTACTCTCTCTCTCTCTTTCTGTGTGTGTATGTGTGATTCCTCTGTGTTTGTATAAGTTTATGTTTTTTCTTTCTTTCTTTTTATTCTGATTTGATTTTTCTTAATGTGCCTGTTTGTTTTCTTAAAAGAGCTAGAGAAAAAGCCTGGAGTTGGATGGGTAGGGAGGTATAGAAGATCTGGGAGGAGATAAAGGAGAGAAATTATGATCAGAATATGTTGTATGAAAAACTTATTTTCAATCTTGTGCTGATGGCATANATGGTCTCTCCTGCTCATGGCACAGGAGAGCTAATATCGTGAAGATATCTGTAACTACCAAAAGCAACATCCAAAGTCAATGCAATGTACATCAAAATTCCAATGTCATTCTTTACATAAATAGAAAGAATTTTAAAATACACATGGATAACCAAATCAACCCTGAATAAAAAGTCAACACTATTGGTATCACTGAGTCATACTACAAACTCATAGTAAGCAAACCATCATAGTACTGGCACAAGATAGTCATGGAGACCAGTAGATTAAAACAGAGTATCCAAATACATGCCTATGGAAATACAGCTATCTGATATTTTACAAGATGCTAAAAGCACATGCTGGAGGCTAATCAACCAAGGATGTTTGAAAATGCCATTAAAATGTGCTAATTGATAAACCACTAAAACTAAAATAGAAAGAGGTCTGATGGATGGAGGTACTCTGCCTGGGTAGGTAGAGCTGCTCCCGCAAGATGTAGGTTATTATAAGGAAAACACAGTTCCAAAGATTTGCCTAGCTCCCTATGTGTTGCTCATCTGGGAGCCCCCAGAGTTTCCTAAATCAGCACATGCATTGTCCCTCCTGTTGGTTGCCTATCAAAACTACATGTGCAGGCAATCATAGCTGCTGTGAGTTCAAGAGTTCAACAGCCAGGGCATGCCCAGAACCAGAATTCTACATTACTTCTCTTGGTTCCTAAGTTCAGATGTGTGTGTGTGTGTGTGTGTGTGTGTGTGTGTGTGTGTGTATGTGTGTGTGTGTGTTCATATATATGTGTTCATACACACTCATACACACACACATCTCCTTTCTGTTGGCTAAATTTCATAGTGTCTCAGATGCTACATAAGCTGCTGGAGTAGAACTGTCAATAGGCTACTGACATGCCAGGGAAGATGTATCTGTTGGTAGTACAAGTCTGTTATAAGGGTAACTGGTTGGTTTCTTATCAGATCCAAGGCCTAGTCCACAGAAGAATTCACTTCTCCCAGAGCTGGGGAGGTCATGAGTCCTACCTGGGAAGCTACTGCTATTGTTATGTCAAATGCACATGATGTGGACATCAAATTACCTTCTNAGTAATTGTATTTATGCTCATAGATTAGTGCTGATAATAGCTGTGATCAGTTTCTTTTCGTTGCAGTCAACAGTAACTGCAGAGACTCATAACTGATAAAACTATGGAGAATAAAAGTGTATTAAATGACAACCAATTAATGGTTATCTGCAGAAAACCTGCAAAG
>LZPO01056673.1:8058-18531 GCA_001675575.1 Neotoma lepida
AACAGAAGGGAGACAGAGTTAACCAAGACAGACATCAACAGCAGCAAACTTAAGGAAACACAGGGAGGTNAAAGGCAGAGACAGAAGAAGAGAGAGAGACAGAGACAGAGACAGAGATATAAGGAAGGGAAGGAGGGGGAGAGAGAGGGAAGGGGAGAAAGAAAGGAGGAAGAGGTGAGGGAGAGAGAAGGGAAAAGAAAGAAAGATAGGGATAAGGAGAATAAGGAGGGGAAAGGAGAGAAAGAGGGAGGACAAGAAGGAAGGGGAGAAAGAGATGAGAGGGAGAAGGATGGAGGAAGAGGGAGGGAAACGGTGAAGAAAAATAAAGAATGTTAACTGCCCTAGTCAGCACTATTGCTTGATAACAGACTGACCAAAAAGCAACTTGGAGAGGAAAGGGCTTACTAAATCTTATAGGTCATGGTCCAACATTAAGAAAATCCAGGGCAGGAGCTAGAGATAGGAACCTGGAGATAGGAACAAAAGCAAAGACCCTGGAGGAACAAACAGTGACTACCAGTTTGTGTCCTTTGGCTTCTCAGCCCTGTCTTATACACATCACAAACCCAAATGCCCACTGCTCACAATGGGCTGGGCCACAGCCCTCCCACATCAAGCAGTAATCAGGAAAATCCACTACAAACATACATACGCACACACGCACGCCAATTAGAAGGAGGTAATTTCCTCCATCTAGGTCTCTCTTACAAGGTGGCTCTAGTTTGTGTAAAGTTGACAAAAACAAACCAGCACAGTAACAAATCTACTTAGAATTCTAAAAGACTAGACCAAAAGAGAAAAGTGTGTATAGTGAGAAAGGAAGAAAATAATATGAGAAGAATTAAAAGTTTTCCCAAAACTGATGAGAGACACAATCTTCAGAGTGAGGAACCACAAAAGTCAAGCAGGATTCCCAGGGACAGCTGGAGACATCACAATGAAATTACAAATGCAAAAACTACTTCCAAAATTTCCAAAATGGGGGGAAAAAAGATTGTATTTATAAGTCTGACAGCAGACTTCTTAAGAGCAGCAATGAAAGACAAAAAACAGTGAAATAAAATACTCAAAATATCTAAGAAAGCATGTAAGTTATACAAAAACTGTATGAACAGGAGTGTAGCCAAAATATACTTTCAGAACAACTGAAAGGAATCATCATTGCTAAAAGACATAAGCAAAAGTCAACAATATGGCAGGACACAGAACCAATTTGCACAAATGATGAGCTCTTCTAGATACCAACAACACACAGAGGATGAGGGCACGGAAACACTCCCTTCACAATAGCCTCAAAGAATATCTAAGAATAAACCTATCCAAGAATATGAAGGACCTCTACAAAGAAAACTTTAAACCTCTCAAGAAAGAGACAGAAAGAAAAAGAAAGTAGAAAATGGAAAGGCATCCATGTTCATGGGTTGATAGAATCAATTAACATTATGAAAATGACCATTTTACCAAAAGCCTTTTGCAGATTCAATGCANCCTCTATCAAAATCCAAATCCATATCTTATTCATCACAGAAATAGAAAAACTGATTCTAAAATTTATATGCAACCACAAAAGACTCCAGATAGCCAAATAATCCAGAGCAAAAAGAACAATGCTGGATGTATTAACATTCCATATCTTAAGATACATTACAGAACCGTAGTAATAAAAAACAATATGGTACTGGCACAAATGCAGATGCAGACCAATGGAAGAAAATCAAAGACTCAAACTGAGTACACATAACTTTAGCCATATAATATTTAACAAAAGATGCCAAAATATATGTCAGAGAAAAAAAAAAGTATCTCCAACAAATGGTCCTGAGAAAACTGTATGTCCACTGGATGCAGAAAAATGAAATTAGACCTTGAAAAAAAAATCTATCACCTTGAACAAAAACTAACTCCAATTTCCATCTGTTGAAAAGAGAAATTTCCTTGAAGCAGAAAGTTTGTAAGAGCCAGAGGTAGTGGATGACTCCAAGGAAACAGTGTCTTCCGGGCACAACAGGACTGGTGCACGTAAGAACACACAGAGACTGTGACACAATGCACAACACCTGCATAACTTCAAGTCAGACAAATCTCATTGTGGAGAAGGAAAAGTAGGCCCAAAGCCTCACCCCTAACCAAGAAGCTATTTACAATTGATACCTNCTGGGAATGGGAAAATCAGTTTTCTCCACTGAAGTGACACTAAGNATACATACCAACCACACTCCAGAAGTAGCTAGCCAACACAAAAGAGACTCCATGGTTTTTTGTGTGCTGTTGTTTTTGTTATGGTTTGTTGTGTTTTGTTTTGTTTATTTTCTTGGGTTTTAACTTTTGTTTGTTTGATTTTGAGGGAAAGAAAGAAACAAGACCTTGAGTGGGAAAGTATGGTGATATTTTATTTGTGCTCTAATAAATAAAGCTTGCCTGGAGACCAGAGGAAAAAGCCAGCCACTATGTTAAACATAGAAGGCAGGCAATGGTAGCACATGCCTTTAAACCTATCATTCAGGAGGCAGGGATCTGTCTGGATCTCTATGAGTTCAAAGCCACACTGGGAACAGAGCCAAGCATGGTAATATACACACCTTAAATCCCAGCACTAACCATAGAGGTCTGGAGGTCTGTACAGACAGACAGGAAGTGACAGAGCCAGGCAGGAAGAGGAAGTGATGTAGCTGGGCTGAGAGTGCAGAACAAAAGGCATATAGGTGTGAGTATACAGGAAGTATTTCTCTTTGGAAGCTGAGGGTCCATAAGGTGAAGTTGGATTGTGGCTTTTCCTATTCCTCTGATCTCTCAGGTTTTAACCCCGATATCTGGCTCTGGATTTTTTATTAATAAGACCCTTTAAGATTTGTCTACAGGTAAGGATGTAGCCAACATCTGGGTGAAGTTAAGGAAGGGAAAAGAAAATGATCAAAATATACTGCATAGAATTTTTTAAGTAATAAATAAATAAATGTGTTGTCTCTCAATCCTCATCAGAGAAGCTTCTTTTTGCAGTAGATGGCAATTAACACAGAGAGCCACAACTGGTCAAGGTGCAGAGAAGAGACTGTGGAGTGCTCAGCCCTGAATGTGACATCCATAACACATCCCCTCCCCGTAAGACGCAGGGAGAACTGCAGAAGAGAATACGGAAAGANTCTATGAGCCAGAGGCCTTAGATGACGCCAAGGAAACAGTGTTCTCCAGACACAACAGAGCACACATGAATTCACAGCAACTGTGACAGCATGCACAAGACCTGGGAAAGCTCAAGCAAGGTCAAATCCTGCATGGAGAGGAGAAATGAACACCAAGTCCCGTGCCCTAGCTAAGGAGCAATTAACAACTGATAGCTACCGAGAGGGAAAGCTGGTTTTCTTTAAGGGTGTAGCCCTGTAGTTCAATCAACTCCAACAGGAGGCCACACATCCAAAAGTATGTGGGCAGCAGGAATTTTGCTTGATGGATTTTTAAAAAGTAAAAGAAGTCACAAAGTTGGGTAGGTAGGGAAAAGGTTGTGGCTCTAAGAGGAGTGAGGGGAGAATATAATAAAAATACATATAAAATTACATTATTTGAGATTTTCCAAGGACCTCATTTTAAAAATGAGGAAAAGGTAAAATAACTTCGGAGAAACATCCTCCTAGAAGGTATTCAGAATTGTCTTGAACTGAAAATGGGTGTATATCTTTAACCCTTGAAGTCAGCATTATGACTGATAAGTGTAATGCCAATACTTAAAACAGGAATAATTTCCTAGAAGGGGAAAAACCTAATAGTTTGAACATGCGTACTAATAATTAAGTCCTAGGACAATTTTCACCCGTTTTCCTTAAAGCATAATTATTAGTTATTGGGGTTATAATTTAAGAGTCAATTGTGCACTCAAATGGAAAACAGGCATTGGCTTGGAGGCAACTAGACTGAGTCTACCTCTGAGACTCCAGGAGCACATCAAGTTTAGGAGGCCAGCTGACCATGTAAGATGAATAGATAAGGATAATCAGACATCATTGGTGATGGGAGACCCTTCCCATGTGTGTCAGGCTCCATTATGTTCCACTGAAGCAGGCATGTGTCCCCACATACAGAGAGGGATTTTTCCAGGTCTTCCAGCCTACCTCCTAATTGTCCACTCAACATGACAGTACAACTAAATCTCTCTTATAAGAACTTAATCCCTTGTTTCTCTGCCTGAAATGGTGAAGGGGAGAATGGGTAGTTCCCATAGGTATTTTAAAAAAAAAAATAGCATTCTATAGCTGTTTCCTTTCCCTGACAAATCATTTCCTATATGTAACATAGTGTTCTCAACTCCTGTCAAAAGAAAAGAACTACCTAAGGAACGTCACTTTAGAATGTGATCCCTTGGCTCTGGTGCAGACATTATTAGGCACCTGGTTTTCAGTTTATTTTGTTTTGTTTTACTTCCCCAAATAAATTTTGTTTTTTTTCTTTTAACTTCCCAGATAGTCCCCTGGCTCCAGTTCATACATTATTAGGCATCTGTAATTTTTTTCTAACTTCCCCAAAATGAGAGTTTGCANTTAGAATCACTGCCCTAATCTTTTTGTAAAGAAATTTTCTCAAGGTTGGACAGACAGTTCCCTGGTTAAGAGCATTTGTTGCCTTTGTAGAGATTCCAGGTTCAGTTCCCAGGGCCCACATACCAGCTCACCCCATCTATAACTCTAGTTCCAAGGAACACAACACTTTCTTCTGCCCTCCGTGGACACCAGACACACACATGTTGCAATTACATGCACACAAACAAATCCATAAAATAAAATAAATCTAAAAATAATGTTTCAAAGGAAAGAAATTTTCTTCTCACACCCTTTGAGAACTGCATCCTCTTCAACTTATTGACACTAATACTCAAAACCAGAGTCATACACAGGTAGTGCTAGTGTCACACTTAACAAGTTTCAGAANGGACAGCATTTGGGCTTTCAAATTTTCTGATCGGCAATGCTAAATAGTCTATTCTATGAAGATATGCAAAAATCTGAAAACCTCCCAAATTTGAAAGACTTCTAGTCCCAAGTCCGTCTAACATGCCGTGTCACCCAGAGAGCAGAGTGCTTCCAGGGATGCTTTAAGCACAAACAAGCGTTTTCATCCCAAGCCGCTCTTACACACTAGCCTTACACACTAGCCTTACACACTAGCCTTCTTAGCCAGTGTCTGAAACTGAATCCCATTCACTTCACTTTAGGATGGAATAAGGCACCAAAACCTACAACCCCAGCAGCAGCTTCGCTATGCCTTCTTGCCTTCTTTATCCTCTGTATCTAATCAGCTCCTAATCACATTAGTCCTTTTTGAAGAGTAGCTGCCATCCATGCCTCCTCTTCTGTCTTCATCCCACTCTAAAGCCACATTACCTGATGAGCCTTCCGGACACTCGGCTCCTCTCAACCAGCTGCCATGAAGTTAATCTTAGGAGTATAATATGCTCTCCACAGAAAAAAATATTCAGAGGCTCCCTACTGCTGACCTAAACAAAAGCTCCTGAAGGACACAGCCATTGATGACTCAATAAGATATTCAATTTTTAACAATAAATAGCTCCATATATTAAGGCCAATTAATTGTGGCAAAGCTCTACACTTCCTGATTCCATCCTTCCTCTCTAAATGTATTTCCACCACACTCCAATATAAATGTCTTATGTTTCATACATTATTCCAAGTTCTGAGGATTTACTTATACTCCTACGGACAGTGAAACCCTTTCTAGAAATGCTATGTTCCTTTTTGCACATTTCTCTGAGTTCTATCACTACTCTGGACTTAGGCCATGAGNCCTTCCCAAGCCCTAAACTGCAGCCTGTTTCATTTGCAGGCAAGTCCACTGCCTGAGTTAGCCAATTTAAAATATTATACTGCTTTATACAGCTAAAATATTTCATCTTCTCATAACTAAACCACCTGAAGACAAAATATGTTTTATATTCCAGATGTTTGCTTCAGAGAAGTAACCTTTTTGGTTTTTTAATTGAAGGTTTTCCTTCTCACTCTCTATTCAATGAACTTATATAATTTCTCCCTAAATATCTATTTATTTAGCACAAATTTCATCATTTTTTTGAGAATTACTGAGACTGATCTAACATTAAAATCTGATTATGATTTAAATGAAATTAAGTATAGTAGCATGCTGGGTGGTTTTTGCCATCCTGACACCAGTTTAGACATCTCTAGGAAGACAACTGAGAAAGTATCACTGTCAGAATGACTGTAGATGAGTCGGTAGGGCATTTTCTTGATTAATGATTGATGTGGGATGGTGCCTCCTCTGGGCAGGTGGTCCTGAGGTATACAAGTAAGCAAACTGATCAAGCCATCAGGAGAAAGCCAGTAAACAGCACTCCTCCNTGGCCTCTGCTTCAGTTCCTGCCTTGAGGTCCTGCCCTGCTTTCCTTCAATGAGGACTGAAATGTGGAAGTCCAAGCCTAATAAACCCATATTGCCTTTGCTGAGGATTCTTAAAACAGTGATAAACAGGTGGGTATACTCTGTGTATCTTCAGGACACCATCTAAAGGTAACAAGTATATTAGCAAGGGAAAGCCACATTACTAATTGAGAAGGCACCCTACTTCATGAAAGAAATGGCAAATAAATAGTAACTGGAAAGAAACTGTCCCTTCAACTTGTCCCACATTGATTTTAGTTAGCCTTGCAACACATATCATAGTAGGATCAGAATCAACTGAAAGGTCTTGGATATCACTGAGGTCACCAAAGAGCTTGAATCAGTGTGAATCAAGACAAATGTNTGCCATGCTAAAATTTAAAACTTATAAATTAGCAAAANAGGAAAAAGATGCAAGCATACATTTTACTAATCATCAAAGCAATAACTCCGTGTGAACGAGTCTCTAAAAGAATGGAAGTACAAAGATAATAATGTTTCAGCATCATTATAAAAATAGTTTTCACCTCCAAGAACTGAAGAACTGTACCTTACAGCACCTATACTATGCACTTTGAGAAACACAGGTACAGGGCACAGAATTTAGAAAATAGAGTGAAAATAATTTTTAAGAGTTACTTTATATTTGTGTGTGTATGCATGCATATTTGTCTGAATTTGGGTGCACCACTTGTGTTGTCCTGGGAGCCTAGAGGATGTTACATCCCCTGAAACTGAAGTTATAGGTGGTTGTGAGCCACTTGATGTGGGTGCTGGGAACTGAACCTGTGTTCTTCACAAAAGCAGGCATGACGCCCTTGCCCATAATCCCAGCACTTGGGAGACTGACACAGGAGGATTGCTGTAAGTTCCAAGTCTACCCAGACTACAGAGAGTATTCAAGGCCAGCATGGAATACACAGTGAAACTCACTCTCAAAAACTCAGGGCTTTCAGGTTTCAAATGCTCAAGCTATGCCCAGTGTCTCTCTCTTCCTGCTGCCTGCAGATCCAGATGTAGAACTCTCGAGTTAGCTCTCCAGCACCATGTCTGCCTGCATGCTGCCATGCTTCCCACCATGATGATAATGGACTCAACTTTTGAAACTGTAAGCAAACCTCAATTAAATACTTTTGTTTATAAGAGTTGTTGTGGTCATGTTATCTCTTCACAGCAATAGAACACTAAGACACCCTATGATTCAATGGAATGGGCAATTAATTCCACACAGGACATTGGCACTGGGGAGTCTGAGAAATAGCAAATTCTGCTTTACTCCATTGACTTCCTCAGAGTGGTGACAGCCAAAGGATAAGCCAGATAAGTAAAAGAATCAGAATAAGGAGAATCTGTCATTTGGAGCAGCAAAGGCAATGATACACTTGTAAAAACAAACATCAACTAAAAATCATGGAGGAAAATAAGACAAACAGAAGACTCATGAGATGGAATAAAAAATCCTTCGACTCAGTTGTACGTTTGCCAGTCTTTTCTCTACAGAAGTGAGCAATAAGCTGCTATTTGAGCAAGACGTTCTAATGAAGTGAAATTATAAAAGAGAATTTAAAAAAGAAATTAAAAAAGATTACACATAAACCTGTAATCTACACACAGCTAACATTTTAGATCNTGTTTAATTACACCTTCAGAGAATTCCTTAAGAATGCACAGCGTGGTAGGCAGAAGGCTGAGTTCCNAAGTCTGACTCCATGAATACATGTCACATTCTACTTCAGTATTAGCATGAGATCTTTCTCAAGTGACTTTACACTCGGCCTTGATTTCCACCTCATAAAGTACTGGTGATAATAACACCCTCCTTGAAGGACGCAGGATGAGCAGTGAGGACAAGCATGTGCATATGCACTGCTCAGAACAGTCCCTAACAAGTAGGAAGCCTTGTAACTATGTTTACCATTATTAGCATGCAGTATTGCAAGCCAACAAGAATTACAGTAACATATAAGTGTACTAACCAAGCCACAGTAAATGGAAGAAATATACCAACCAAAATGATAGGTTACTGCCATTTCATCTCCGCACACATATACTCTTTCCCTCACCCAGGACCTGACAAAGTCCTGCCATTTGTTTTATATAGCCCCATACTTTTATGTTTGTTTTATACAGCAATCCCCTAACAAATGGGGGGGGAGGGGGGAAACAACACATTATTTAGCCCAGGCTAGCCTTGAATTTGTGATCTTCCTGCTTCAGGCTAAGTACTAGGATTATAGGTATGTGCCATCAGACCCAGCTCCCCCAGTGAATCTTCATATTTACAGCTTCTGACTGTAATTCAGATTTAGAGCATTACACTGTAGCTTCACTAGTTGATTCCTAACTTGCTGACTTTAATTTCACCTCTTTCTCCTGTTATTCTCCCTAGTCATTACTACTTATAGATAGCCAGCACTATCTCTCTCCTCCTCCCCTTCTCCTATAGCCTTTATCTCCTTCGATCATGTTCTGTTAGAATATAATCAAAACTGCTTAACCTGTAATCTACACACAGCTACTCTCAGGAGTAACTTACACACTTTGGTGTTGCCAAGCAGGGGGCCCAACTGTATAAAGCCTTAATTATTGTCCACACTGCTATCTGAGGAGGACCCATATTGGCAGGGGAAGGGGAAACAATTAGTTCACATTGGTCTAGTCATGAAGACAGGGATTAACATTAAAGTTCTATCAAATATCACTTACATATAACTACATTACCAGTACTCAGAATAGTAATATAAATAGTATTATATTACTATAATAGTAATAGTAGTATAAAAAGAAGTCTCCAGACCCTTTCCATGCTAAAGTTACAATGAGCTCCTCCTTTCAACTGTACAATAATGATGACCGCTCGGAAACCTTTGCNGCTCAAAATATGACCAGATATGTATTTCTATCAATACACACCATCATATTAAGCAAAGCAGGGTAAACAATGTAGAAAATGGGTACCAAGGCTTTCATCGGCAACAGCATGCAGTAAATACTCAGTACATGACAAAGGTCTGCAACGGGCCTTCTCCGGGAAAAGAGCAAAAGAAAATGGTTACACTTCCAATTCTGTGCATCTGTGCTACCCTCTGCTGTACCCCATCTTCCAGGTAAGAAGTTAAGTTACTGCTTGAGAATACTGAGCCAAAAGCCATACTTGGCAATCTGCATTTCTTATTAGAATTCAAGTGTCCATCTCTGACAGTCCCCCACTTGACCTGCTTTTAGGAGCTCCACACACAGACCTGCATGAATGTCTCCCCTCCTTCTCTGCCGCACTAACACGTTTCCTGCTTTCTGCAAGATTTTATGGTCAGAGGTTAAACTGCTAAGCCTTCACCTTCCAAGAGACACTTTTCCCCTCCCATAATGAGTTTTCACAGTGTGCTGCAGTCGGATTAGCTCCTCTCTCAAGAACAAAAGCTAGCCTTTGTCCCTGTTTGGGTATGGAGCTCCCACATCAGAAGAGGCTGCTCCTACTCAACATGCACAATAATGAAATTGAGAAGTCCTGCGAGAGAGAGCCAAGCCTCTCCTTGCCTAGACTCTCATCCAACCAGCTAGCCAAAGAGAAAATCCTGTCAAGCACTCAGCTGAAAATTAACTAAGGTATCCTGTTGAGAACCTGATGAAGATGTTATTTGACCATAGGGTAAAACTTTTCATTGTTTAACATAGAGATAAGAGAAAAACTTCTGAGTACAGGAGTTTAGCAGTCTCAGTCACCAATTCCCACATGGGTCAGTCAACATATTTTCTAACACACAGCCCCTTGCTCTGTATACACTCCTAAAACACAGGCTTCTTTATGTCATTCCCCTGCATTTAAAAATNTGCCTAACCAAATGGGCATTCAAAAATTACAGTACATTATCTTTTATTTGCAGTTTTTACAATAGATATTTCTCATCTAATTTTTTATTACAATATTTACCACTGAAGGGACTGGTCAAAACGCAAGTCAAAAAAAACTGTGTTATCTCTTTAGATAAGCATTAATTTATAAAAGATGAACAATGGTGAAATAATTAACCAAACACAGGTATTTAATTAAAACTTAGAATTTGAAATGAAA
>LZPO01056674.1:0-18517 GCA_001675575.1 Neotoma lepida
GTAGCCCAGGCTGGCCTCGAACTCACAGAGATCCGCCTGCCTCTGCCTCCCGAGTGCTGGGATTAAAGGCGTGCGCCACCACCGCCCGGCTGAGTTTTCATTCTTTTAATTATTCATGTTTTATGGATACATTTAGAAGTATAGTGAAATCATTCAGTATATGTACAATACATTAATCAAGGCAATGTGTTTTCTTTTCCTTAAAATTTAAATTGTTTTCATTAATATACCTGTATGGCTTTCCATATGTTATCCCCATGCATACATACCATGTGTTCTCATCAAATAAGAGTAACTAAGCAAAGCTGGGTGGTGGTGGTGCACACCTTTAATTCCAGCGCTCGGGAGGCAGAGGCAGGAAGATCTCTGTGAGTTCGAGGCCAGCCTGGGCTACAGAGTGAGTTCTAGGAAAGGCTCCAAAGCTACACAGAGAAACTCTGTCTCAAAAAGCAAAAAACAATAACAAACAAATAAACAAACAAACAAAAAGACAAAACAAATAAAGAGTAACTAAGCTAACTATTCATTGACCGGATATTTGATTGGTATTTGGAGTAAAATTTTACTGGTAGAGGGCATGAGAGGAAGCTGAGATGCCACTTTCTTAGGGCCCTTAAAAATGACACAAGATGGAAAGCTATTGATTTTGCTTATGTGTGCTGAAGTCCTTGTCCCCGGGTGAACATTTGGAGTTGATTAAGCTCATTCAAAAACTATTTATGTTATCAAATCTTAATCAATTTTGCTGAAGAAATATGCATGCAAGTGCACATCGAAGTTAATTACTTCTACAAAAGATATCTTAATATGTTCTAAATGAAAGTGAACAGATATAGTTGAACAGTGTACAGCTAGCCTTATAAACTAACATTCTGGAAACATTCCAACATGCAAAAATGATTTAGTGAGGTCTGAATTCTAACAAATCCTAAGAATAACTATGTTTTTAAAAGTTGTTACTGTGTTTTAATTTGATGTGCACCAAGGGATGTTTAAGTCTGATGTTTGTTATACCTCACTGATAATCAAGTAACTTTCAGAGCAGTGAAAATTCACAATTGTCTTTAATTGTGAATTTATGAGTACAAGAGTGCCATAATTTTTCTGTGATGAACTATGAAGCTCAACCACTAATGAACATGGAGTTGTTTAAATGTGGAAAATGAGCTTTTTATATTCAGCACAAAATTCCACAGAATGTATAGGAGACAGTATTTTAAAATCTATGTCTGCATACATATATGTGTGTGAGAGAGTGTATGTGTGTTGCTTGATATTTGGCCAGAACCAATTCCAGTAATTAGTGGACAAGACAAAGATCCTCATAGTTTCTTCCATTTCCTGGCTGTTAAAGAAGATAGGCACATAGCCCACCCACTGAATATCTTACAGTTTTAAACAAAAAAAAAAATTAAAATGTTTGAAAATTGTGTCTTCACTTCACATTTCCTCCAAGCAATATCATTTAAGGACTATTTGTGTAGTATTTGTTAACTGAAAGAAACTAATTGTACTTTTAAGAAGGTGAGATTAAAAAATAGTAAGCTCAGGATTTTAAATACTAACTCCAAGCTATGACTTTTAATCTATAGATTAAGAATTTTTAAATTTTCTACATCGCGAATTTCTCTAAGAATATTGATTGCTTAAGTCAACAAGTGTTAACTTAGCTTGCACACTGGGTGAGGTGCTATTCTAGATGACAAGAATAAAGCGTGAGTAACTAATTTCCACAATAAACTGCAGGGTTAGTCAAAGGGCACTGACAGTGAATTTCTTAGCACAGCTGGATGTAATATATTAGGTGTTGAAAAGTGCTGTGGCATAGGCTGAAAGTGTCCAGGCGTGATGAAGAAAAGTAGAGAGATTTAACACTTTATGGAATGGTTAAAAACGGCACTTCTGGTGAGGTGATATTTAAGCAGAAATCTGCAAAAGGGAAGTGTAAAAGGCAGGCAGACACAGACAGACAGAACAAGGAGGCATCAGAAAATGCAAATTATCCAAAGCAGTAAATGTGGTTGTGGAGAAGCTAGGGAGGTTCTGTGATCTTGTGACCAGTCATAATGAAAGAATTCTGAGAGCATTAACTCTCAGAGGGAACAAATCATATTTGATCTTGCTCATTTGTTTATTTGTAGTTTTCTTCCTTAAGATTGCAATTGAGTACAAACAGCTTTTAAAAGGATATGTTTTTTAAAGAACTTTGTTGACAACATTTGTTCCTTAAAAAATNAAAATACCCAACTTACACAAGAGTTTTTGAGGGGTTGTTTTTTGCATAAAACTTTCATCATCATTTTACCTTTTCAGTATTTTACTTCCTGCATTTCTTGTTCTATTATATTTAAATTGCTTTTCTAAGTTTCATAATTAATAAAGTTACTCCATGAAATATATTGACATTGCTATAGTCAAAGGAGGGAATCTAGACCAGGTTTTCTACACTCAGTGTTCTGTTTGCTATTGGGTCTGCAATAGTCAAGGTAATAAGGCAAGACAATAAAACAATGCACAACATTTGCAAAGATGAATCATTCATAAAGTGTTTTTATTTGTACGTGACGTGATTACGCACAGGAAAACTAATAGATCTACAAGAATGCTGTGAACAAATTGGTTAATTTAATGTTACCACAAGATACAAGACAAATATAAAAGAGTTGCATTTCTTTATACATCAGTGTTATATATTTATATATTATGTATTTATATAATTAACTATATGATTTATTTTTATATTGTTTTTCTTTGTTTGGAAAAATAAACAAGAAATTGAAGACAAATGTACTAGTTAAAGTCACATATATAATATTACGGAGGACTACATAAGTCAAATTTAGCAAAACATAGGCACCCTCTATAGTGAAAACTACCAATCCTGACAAAGAATTTAAAACTATAAAATAAAGTAGTATACATTACTAGGAAGTCTTGACATTCTGATATCTAATATTTTCCAATTATTTCACAGAATTCACTCAATGAAATGAAAATTTCAATCAGTTCTTGAAATGTCAAATTGTAAATTTATTGAAAGGCTGTTATTCTAAGATTAATTATGAAGTTATTAATTATGAAGCAAGATGATATAGTTTCTACCTAAGCATAGACATGGATAAATGGAAAAGAATAAAGACCAGTGCAACTTTACATATATATCGTTAGATTTTTTTCAATGTTGTGATAAAATACTTTGACAAAAGCAATTTAAGGAAGAAAGTTTTAAAGGTTTTCTTCCAGCTCCTAGTCGCAGCTTACAGTCCATGACAGCAGGGCGGTCAGAGCAGCAGGAGCTTGGGAGAACTGCTTGTAGTCACCCTTATGAAAGAACAGAGAGAAGCAGATATTTCATTCTTGTGCTGAGTTCTCTTTCTCTAGTTATTCAGCCCAGGACTCCAAGACAAGGGAATAGTGCACACAGTGGGCAGACCCTACTACATCAATTAATGATTTCAGGTGGTCCCTGACAGACATTCTCAGAGGCTTTTCTTGCAAGTGTTTCATGATTGTCTCTAGTTGAAAAATAAAACTGACCATAGCAACAATCACTAATTTTCATCAAGATGCCGATGTGTTCAATGGGAACAAGGGTGTTCTTAAAATTTATTTTGAGTCACGCTCTTTCTGTGTAGTGTAGGCTGCCCTTGACTCATGGGCCTCCTGCTTCAGCCCCTGAATACTGTGACTACAGGCGTGCACCCACACCACCAGCATCTTTTAAAGTGTTCTTAACTAACACCTACTAACCTAGGTCATTTCTAAGAGACTGTCATTTCTAGTGCATATGTACAATATGCAATGAACAAATCAGGATCGTTAACATTTTATTATTTTCAAGCATTTCTTTGTGCTTAGAATCTGTAACTTTTCTTTGAGGTTTCTTTAAATATTAATAAGAAATATGAACTATATACAGCTACATCCATATGATAGGATGATCAGGTATGTTTAGAGTCTAAAACTCAGGATGAAGATTATTGCTCAGAGATGATATATTTTGGTTGCTAACAAAAGTGTTATGGGCATATCCCAGTGTCAAAGTGCATGCCTAGCATACATGAGGCCTTGGAGTCAACTTCCAACACTACGAAAGAAATTTATTTTTAAAAGAGAGAAAATAAGAACCACAGACTGGAAGAAAATGTTTATGAAACATATATATTATTTCCATTCTGTGTCTCAAAATAAAAGATGAAGATAATGTGACTAGATTGCAAAACAAACCATCAATAGACTGCTCAACTTAGACTTCACAGAAAATATATAACTGACAAAGAAGCATTTGAAAAGATGTCTTAAAGTTATTAGGATAATGAAAAGTAAAATCAGAAGCAATATAACATCTCAGAAGTCTCATTTGTACCTGTGAAGACAGAAATGACACAAGAAAGCGTTGTAACAGCTTTAAAAGATACTTAAAACTATTGCACAATCCTAAGATGCTACTCAGTGACTTTCCTATGTTATGATATATATGACCGTTTAAAACTTTTATATAAGTACACAGGGCAATTTATTCATAAAAGTCCCAAACCAGAAACATCTGTCAATCTTTATACCAATGGTTAACACATTATGATATTATCAAGTGCAATAATCTCAATATTAAAGACAAATTCATTAGTGTGCCTGAAACAGGCATCATTGTTTAAAATACGCAGAATGAAAGAAGCCAGATGCAACAGAGCACTTACTTTACTCTTGAGGAGAGACAGGTTTTACTTTCAGTGATCCAAGGTAGATGAGAGATCTCCCAGAACTCCTGTTGGTATGGGAAGTAGCTGCAAAGAACTTCAATGAAACTTATACATGATGAAAAATAGTGAGATGTTATATAGGTATTTCCATTAGTCAAGTTAGATGTGTAAATAATATACATATGCACATACATGTGTATATTAATCATCTGAATAAAAGGCAAAAGCCACAAAAATCATGGTCACATGCACACCTCTGTATCGATAATGTATGATTATCAGGTATGTTCAGAGGTTAAAACTTAAGATTGTGATTATTGCTTATAGGTAATATATTTTTATTGCTTATTTGAAAATACAATGTGAATACCTTAGCAAAAAATTAGTTTTACATGATGATCTTGACTTAAACAATAGATACTTTACCTTTCATTATATGAAAAGACATAAATTACTCAATTTTGGAAATTTTGCTAACTCACAATTCACCAAGTAGGCATTTAAATAACGTTTTATCATTCCATATGGCAAACACCTAGGTGACTTTTATATATGCCAATACACATTAAAACCTGTTTGTTTTTTTGTTGAAAATGAGTCTGCTGTACAAACTTCAGGAGAAGCTACCTACATATTTTTTTGCTGTACAATGAAAATAAAACATGTTATGATGGACATGTTTTATATTTATTTTGCTCAATAGGATTTCCACTGTCATATGTAGAGGATTTTGTAATTCCTCCTTCCCAATGTCTAGGCTCATCTGATTTCATCACAGTAAGAGCAATTGTTGGACTCACATTATATTTGCAAAATTACTCTGAATTANAAGAGTTGGGAGAGTATGATGGCCTCAGAACTTTCCCCACACTCACATAGCCTATTGAGAAAACTGAGCTCAAATTTGGGCCTAGGTAATGACAGGTGTATTTTCTCTCTTCTTTAGTACCAGTTAAGTACTTAAGTGTTCAGGTATGGAGCTAGTATTAAGATTAATATTTGAGAAAGAAACTTTCAGAGCCATTAGTTACTGTGTCTAAACCAATGTTCCAGTTCAGATTATCAAATAATTCAATATTGAGAGTTATGGGCAATGGCTTTTAGTGAGTGGACCTTTATTTGGTATTTTCTATTGCCTTTATGGACGTGGCAGCTTTTCTTACTTCACAGTGATTTAGGATATGAGAGACTTTTCAGTGATTTCTGATCATGAAGAGGACTAAAGTCTTTTGTCCTTGTATATCTTAAAGTAAATCACAGTGATATTCTTGAATTATTTGTATTTTGCTCCTCAGTCCCTAGTATGGGATTTTACCCTGTTTTTGTAATATGATATATATCAAGTCTATAAATACATTTTTTACTGTCTCTTAATTTCTATCATAATCACATACTTTTTGCTACTGCATATATTGGGATAGATAGTATTTGTCTTGTCCNGACAGCAATGGGGACTCAATACATATACAGAACATAGAGTCAAAAGCAATTGGTCAGATTAGCATATTAATGATAAAACTGGCATATTTTGCATTGTACAACAAAAACGTGTTTCTCATGGACATTTAAAAAATCAAACAACAACAACAAAATAACAACAACAACAACAACAAAAAACCTTGGTAGAACAGAGGCATTTTATGTGAAAAAAGATAGCAAGTTGGATGATTGGTAATACTACGTATCAAATCAATTACTTACACCTCATTCAGTTTTACAAAACTAAAGGTGGAAACAATAAGTCCATTAACAAATAAATTAACAAATAAATAAAATAAGGTCTGATGAAAGATGTTTGGTGATACTTTTATAAATATATATATATATATATATATATATATATCCTACATTTAGTAGGCTCCTTGTCATGGTAGTAATTCTTAAATAATAAAATTAATAAAGAAGAACAATTTATAAAACAATAAAAGCACTTCTCACTGAACATATTCACTATGTCACACAAGAACATTTTCATTTGATATATATATTGTACAGTGAGAAGACCCTCCCAACATCACTTACCATCTCTTTTCTCTCTCCTGCCATTCCCATTAGTTCTGTCATGCCTCTAGTCAGTTTTCCTTATATTTGCTTATTATATATTATATATATGATTTTATGTATCTACACAAAACTCAGAAACCACACATGAGAAAAAGCGTGCAATATTTGTCTTTTTAATGCTGACTTAATTTGGATAATATAATTAATTCGAGTTTCATTCATTCTCCTATGGATGAGATACTGAAAAAAAATCACAAATTTCTAAAATTTTTATATATGTAGAGTATTTACTTTTTAATATTTTGGTAAAGTATTTTCTTTTTTTCCTTTTTTTGAAAATAGAATCTTTTCTCATACAATGTATCCTGATTCCAGTTTCCCTCTTTCTGCTTCTCTCAGTTCCTATTCACCTCCCCTCCCATCTGGATCCACTCCCTTTCCATCTCTCATTGAAAAAAACAGGCTTCTAAGAGATAACAACCAATTATGTCAAAGTAAAATATAATGAGAGGAAGCAAAAACTATCATATCAGAGTTGGACATGGCAACCAAACAGCAGGAAAAGAGTCCTAAGAGCAGGTACAAGAGTCAGGGACCCACTCTTTTACATACCCAGGAGCCTCATACAAACACTAAACTGAAAAACCATAATATATACCCTGAGGAACCGGTCCAGACTCATGAAGGCATTGTTTATGCTGCTTCACTCTCTTCGAGTCTGAATGTGCTTTGCTGAGTTGTTTTACAGGGCCTTGTTCTCCTGGTGTCCTCCATCCCTGCTAGCTTTTACACTTTTTCTGCCTCCTACTCTGTGGGGTTCCATAAACTCTGAAGGGAGAAATTTGATAGAGACATGCCATTTAGAGTTGAGTGTTCCAAGCGTTCTCTCTCTCTCTCTGTTGTCTCCCTCCCCCATCTCTCTCTGTCTCTCTGTCTCTCTGAATGATGTCTGGCTGTGAGTCTCTACATTTGTTCCCATACACTGGAGGAGGAAGCGTCTCTGATGATAAGGCACTGATCTGTGAGTATAGTAGATTATCATTAGGAGTCATTTTAGCACTACTGTTTTTTTGTTTTTTGTTTTTTGTTTTTTTTAAAGACCAGTAGAATTTAGTTTTACACGAGGTCTCTGGGCTTTCTATCTACTATTGTCTAATTCCAAGTGTCTAAAAATTTCATCAGTATTTTAAAACACTGGAAGATGTATTCTAGTGTCTGTTCTAGCAGGGATTTGGTTAAGCAGAGTTCCCTTACTATGTAACAATTTATTTTCTTCAATATTACAGATGAATCTCAAGCGTTCCCACATGGTTAGCACCATCTGTTGTAACTACCAAAATGCTTGGGGGCTGCTTCTTTCTCAGTCTTTATTTACAATCCAAAATGAGCATTTGTAAATTTGTAAACTCATAAACAAAAATATGGCATTCTATGCAGGAGATGCAGGAAAGAAAATTCCCCTTTTAGATAGAAGCATGTTATCGTGTTGCATTCAGCAATCCATAGAACTCAATTGTTCCAGGCTCTCCTGTAGTTCAGCAATGAGACAACGAAACTTGTCTTAATAATCCTGCACTATTATCTCTGTTGATTCAATACAGACAAATTATATTTTGTTTGGTAGAGGCTTAATGTCAAATGTATTTACTGAATTTTAATGTTTGGAAATTCAATCATGTGCAAAATTTATGTATCTACTATTAATCAGAATACCTGATTAAGCTGAGCTCTGATTAATCACTTTAAGATCATCCTGGATGTGACGTCAAGATTTCCAGATTGANTCTGTTACTGGATCTGTGATTTGGAGCCCACAATGAAGCACTCACTAAGAGCACTCTGTTTACTACACATTTACATAACAAATGCAAGTTCTGTTTGTTGTCAGCGCCATGCTTTTTGATAATCACTATAATTCCTGTTCTGCCTTTGGTTATCTTCCAATGCTTTTCTTTGTTCAGTGTAGTAGTTTCTCCATCTGCCCTGAAGTAAGGANGTGAGCAGTGAGTATAGCATGGGAAACTGCAGGTGTACATGGAGGCCAGAANAGGTTGTCTATCATCTGCAGTTGGAGTTACAGGGAGTTGTGAGCTCCTGAGGGAAAAACAAAAAACAAGGATACAACCACATGCAAAAACCTAAAACATATTTTCTACTCAATTGCCTCAATTTTCTCCAAGGTGCCTCTCATTTCAATTTGCTGTGATTTAAGATAAATGAATATTGGTTATTGAAGACTTAGGAGGTCTTGAAGGTGATCACTGAGATTTGATTTTTTTAACTCTTGTGGACATTCCTTTTTACTCATACTCTGACATTTCTTCACAGTGGAGAACTATTTAGTCTCTATNCCCCTTGGTTCNAGAATCATTTCTTCATTTTCAGGTTTAAAAAGCCATGTTTATGTATGACTGAATAATATATTGCTTTCACATTTGTTACTTAGCTGATTTACATGGAAGTAAAGACTTTCCAAGACTAATATGCAATAACTCACTGAGTATTTAATAAAACTGGTCAACTTTAAAGAAACAGCAATTGAAGAACTAAGTTTCTGTTAAAATAAATTTGAATTTAATTAATATTTTGGTAAAATTGAATTAAAATGAATATTCGTGAGAACTTTACACTCTCTATAATCCACAATTTCAAGGTTACACATATTTCTTCTTCAACATCTATTCTCTGTGAGTTTGTATTACCATGCTAGGTCACCCAAGCCTCCTATCTCATTAATCTCTCCACTCTAGAGTCTTTTCGCACTGATTCATCCTGCCTGTTCTTGACAAGATGTTAATTTTAAAGCAGTCTCATTCTAAATTCTCCCTGGGACTCTTTTTATTACCAATGTGGTTGATTACAAAGCAATCAGTAATTTTGTCCTCTGTGGCTAAGCTTTCTGCAATAATTTTCATTAAGAAATTTCTGTTTCTTTTTTTTTTTAAACTCTACAGTTCCTTTGAGTATATTAAGGCTTTTGGCTTTGTGTTTTCATAGGACTTCTGCATGCAAACTAGTGAGTCTGAGTCTGTGTCTGACTCTTGTGCCTTTTTGCCGGCTCACTTCCTTCTATATGTTTGTTTCCAGTGTGTTCATTTTTGTCGTGTCTAATTATATTGTTTTTTATTTTATTATTATCCCTTAGAAGCTTGTTTGTTTTCTAATGAGAGACAGAAATGGGGTGGATCCAGATGGCAGGCGCTGGGGCGGGGGGAAGAGGAGAAACTGGGAGAGGTAGAGGGAAGGAAAATTAGGATATATCATACAAATTTTTTCAACAAAAATAGAAAAAAACATACAAAGTATTAAATTGTCTTAATTTTCATTTCCATAAAAAATGGTGTCTATTTATAGGTCCTTTGATTCTGGGCTAACATTCTAGGTTTAGAGTATATAGCAGACAGGTATATTATTGTTTCTCTCCTCTAGACATTCAGCCATTTCCTGTCATCAAGCCTGGATGAAGCTTGTGAGTAATGAGACCATGTAGCTTCATTTGTCTTCATTTCCCCAGTCTGTTTATGGGTAGAAGCCATTTTTGTTGATTAATGCTGAAGCTGTTTGAATAAGAATGCCCCTCTAGGCACTGTCATTTGCACATTTGGTCTTTAGTGAGTAGTGCTATTTTTGGAGGTATAGGAGATTCTGCTTTGTTGGAGGAAGTATGTCTGTCACTTGGGGTAGGCTTTAGGCACATATAGTTCCCTTACTCAGTTCTCTGCTTGAGGTTTGAAGTTGTGAGCTCTCAGCTTTCTGCTCCAGTTTCGAGGTTTCTGATTTGCTATCACGGTCTCTTATCCACCCCAAATTGTAGACTGTCTTAGTTAGGGTTCTATTGCTGTGAAGAGACACCATGACCATGGCAACCCTTATAAAGGAAAGCATTTAACTGGGGCTGACTTACAGTTCAGAGGTTTAGTTCATTGTCATCATGNCAGGAAGCATGGCAGCATGCAGACAGACATGGTGTTGAGGAAGGAGCCTAGAGTGCTACATCCTGATCTGCAGGCAGTAGGCAGAGAGAATAAGCCACTGGGCCTGGTTTGAACATCTGAAACCTCAAAGGGCATCCCCATTGACATGCGTTCTCTAACAAGGCCACACCTACTCCAAAAGGGCCACAGGCCTTAATAGTTACAGAACCTCTCCAAACGGTGGTCCTTCTTGCAGACCAAGTGTTCAAATACTTGAGCATGGGGGGACATTTCTCATTTAAATCACAGCACTTGATTTGTAGATCTGGCAGGATTTGTATTTCTAAAGAGAAGAATCAACATGAAATGTTTTTGTTGTTGTTGTTGTTACTGTCATTGTTATTAATTTTTAAGTTACAATACTAAATACTAAATAAACCATATTTTCACATGTATATGTCATTATACTTTGTTTCCATTCATTCTCATCTTCTGNTACCCTTCCCTTGTACCCTTTTCACCTCTGTTGTTGGTACTCTTCTTCTAGCGCAAATACTCCCCTCTAAAATAAGTGGTCTGAGGACAGAAATTTAAAGTCTCTAGGCAGAAAGAAATTGTCTAAAGTTGGACTCAATTGGGGAAAATTTTAAGGCAANTTTATCCATATGAAATTATGTTTTGAATTATGATATCATACCAAGGCGTTTAATTGTAAGAATATGGTTTGGATCCAGGTATTGCTCTCAGGTCATAATATCCACAGCAGACTTTTTCCCTTCACAGATACATAGCTCCAGAAATCCTACTGAGACATTGCCTGTAGGGCCCCAGCTAACAAATTTTTGTGGGACCAGGATTTCTCACCTGGAAAAGCCAGTTTACATCAAAGGGGCTATTGATATACCACACTTTCTTGTCTGCACCCCATTTTTGCTTCCTGAAAGAGAACAGGAAAGCCTGGCTACAGACTTTTGCTGTGAAATATCTCCCATATTCAGAAAGTATGAGAAGGGATCCCGCTTCTGCCATGTGGGCTCAGAATCATTTTCAGAGATCCTGTCATTCTTTCNCTCTCCAGTGCTCGGGCCTGAACTCTCCTTGGCGATCCTATTATGTTGTTACCAGTCCATCTATTCATGACCTTGATATCTTTTCCAATAAACTCTTTACTTCCAGCTGTCCATCTCAGTGTCCATTTTGATCCTTCCTCTTCTGAATCCTTTCNCTTAACAAGNTTTTGGAGGTAGTTCTCGTATTTAGAGGTATTTCATAGATTTTAGAAATGTGATAATGTTAAAGGTCCTCTGATCCAGTCTATTCATGAAGCAAATTCTTCTTGTTAAACTCTGAGAGTTGATCGCTCACAAAATTTCCTATCAGGTATGCTCACACTTGTAGTCATAACCCCTGAAACAGTTACTGTCTCTATATAGTCTAATTTTAAATTATTTCTGTATTGAGTTCTTCTTATCATGGAAAAGCTACTGTCTAAAACATAAAAATTACTATTTAATAAGAAGTTGTGGGGGGAAGTGAACAATTCTAGATTTTTATTTTCAGAATAAAGATAACATAGCTAGCTATAATCAGTAATTTTCTGAATTTAAGAGAATGCACANACACAATTTATTTCCTTAGAGAATGTTCTTGTAATGTATATTCTAGAGGTGTTTCATGAAGTAATTATTTAAAAAAAAATACAACTTAGCTGTATGGTAAGTTCCNGAATAACATGGGCTACTGGTGAGATCTGCCTCAAGACAAATACAAACAGAAAACAGAACGATGCAGAAGAAACCTACTTTTNCATTGCTTAAAATGTTTAATGAACTATTTTCCCTAGCTGTGATTAATATTGAACACCAAGGCAACAGGATGAAAATGTCAAAGAAGTTCTTTAGATCCTGGATCATCACTGTCTTCAGTAAAGTGTCTTACTGATGTTGGTTTCATTTACCCGTTAAATACCATTGTGTATCTTAGACACCAAGTGAAGACATCTAGGGAAATATACCAGATTGTTGTAGTTTGTCCCAAACCTCCATTTTAAATGAAGTTAAATTTGCTTTGCTAATATGCATTATTAAGAACTCCCAGGAATAACTAGAGGAATGCTAACTGTGACCAGAGGTTTGAATGAGAAATGTCTCCACAGGTTCATGTTCCTGAACACTTGGTCCCCAGATGATGGTACTTTTTTTTGGGTGGGGGGTTATTCTGGGATATGGCCTGTCTGGAGGAAGTATGTCATGACTTCACCACAGGTTCAGTATGCTCCTTTGCTTTGTGCTTGTGATTGATGAAGCTAACTCTGTTTCCTGCTCCTGCTGTCTGCTGCAATCCCTCTGTGACCNAGGAAGCAGTTCCACAGTTCTTTNGTCATGGTGTTTCCTCACAGTGACAGAAAAAATCAACTAATACAATGAATATCCAATGTCACCTCTCTGTCTCTCTCTCTCTGTCTCTCTCTCCCTGTCTCTCTCTGTGTGTCTCTCTCTGTGTGTGTCTCTGTGTCTCTGTCTCTGTCTCTGTCTGTCTGTCTCTCTCTCTCACACACACACACACACACACACATCATACATCAATTAAAATGTAATTTTTCTCAGTCATGGAATCAGAAATCGAGATAATTCTCTGTCCTTGTGTTAAACTCTGCTGAGACCAAGCAGAACTGATTCAGCTAGTTGCTTTAGGATATACCTGCTTCTAGAAGATAAGAGAATGAACCAGCTAAACGGATTACTTATCAGGACTAACAGCTTCCTGATCAAGACTTGCTTCAAGACCCTTGGCTCTATGTGCCCAGCAACCCAAAGTTATGATATCTAAGCAGTCTACCTCATTTTAAGTTTTGCAAAACTCCTAGAAAATCACTTTATATGAGACCTAAAACTACAACCATTTTGCTGTAATATCCTAGTATGAGAAGACTAGGACTCTGTTTTGTTTGTGTTCTTAATGTGGTAAACCTGATAGAACTGACTTTAATTAGCAATGCTTTCTGGTAGCCTTTTGGGGAGTTATTCGGGAAAGCTCCCCTCGTAGGATGTGTCTTTCCTATGCTCAGGCAGCCAGCTTCTACCTCTTTAATTTCTCAACCATATAAGCATATAGAACAAATTTTTGATAACACAACAGCCATTCTTTATACAAATGACTGCATTTTTGTTTGTTTATTTTCTAATTGACAATGTATGCCCATAAGTACCCTGAGTCACCAGGCATGCTGATAAGGCCCAGTCTTCAGTTACCCAGCCTCACTACAGGATGCCTTCCCCATTGTGTTGACATTCAGTTAAACTTTCTCAACAATAGTTTTCAGAAATTTCTTTTTCTTGACATATGTGAAAATCCAGAAATTTCAGCTGCTTTGTTATGTTTCTTTGTCTAGGGCAATTTTTTGACCAGTTCTAGTAACCACTGAGCTGTGATACTATCTATTTNCAATAGATCAGCTGCTACAGACCCAGTTCTCACCATTGTCTTCANATAGTAATTATAAATAGACTCTATATAATTAGAATTATAAATTAAATTCTATAAATATGTTTGAATAAATAATGTCATGTGATTAATGTAAANTTTAGAAATACACTGTAGTTACTACAAGATTTCCTGGAGCTTGTTGCTTCCATGATAAGAGGAAAAAAAAGCTTAATGTTAAGTAAATTATATCTCCTGTCTGAATGAATTTTATAAATTTAAAGTAAGAGAGATACAATACTTAGTTACAGAGCAGTGGGTTTGAATGCCAAATATACTCCAAAAAAAGCAGAAGGCAAGCATCAAAAACCTTTGGAGTTTAGATCAATAAATAATCTTGAGTATAGTTATACTGTTGCTGCTAAAAATATAAGNTCTTNACACCTTAAATATTATCAGTTGCCTTCAAGAATCATGTATTCAAATATTTCCATCTTCTGAAACTCTCTGCTTATATTCCTGGATCTTTCTGCTGACCTGTGGCCAATGTTGTGGTCATTAGTATCAGAGCCTGAGCCTGAGCAAGGGATGTGGGCAGAGATAAAACTTCATTCTGCCTATGACTTCTTGTTAGCAACTCAGAAAAGCATTTGTTAGAGGAAANGCTTTGCTTTCCATGTGTCATCTGCACAGGGAAGAGATAAGCTTGGCATGGGCTATAATTGTTAAATGTGTAATATACTATGACAACAATTGGCTTCTAAGAGATCACTATGCCAAAATGTGTATAATTAACATCACTAATTTCTGTAACATGTGCTATGATTTTCATTGTTAAATCTCTGCCATATATATATAATGTATATTTATACATAGACATCAATATATAGGTACATATATCAAATTGATGTAAACTTAACACCAATTGTATTAAAAATATATGCACATCCTGTGAGTATATTGAGTTGTACGTGAATACCTAGCTGCTGATCTATGTGTAACAGAAACGTGTAGATTAAAATATATACTTGTTGTGATGAACTCACCCTAAATTTCCAACCAAAATTAGTAAAAAATGGGCAAGGGAAAATCACAGTATACAAGAGAGGAGACTGTCAGTTTTTAAAGTCTCAACTTTTAAGTGACTGAAAGGAGATTTTTAGTAAATAAGTTTTGATTCAGCCATTAATATCAAATGAAACACCTTAGGAGGTTTGGCATGGCTGGAGGCATTATTCACAGACAGCTCTCCCTCTGTTCCCTCAGGGCACACATTGTTAGCAATCAGAGGCAGTTAACAAGCTTTCTGCTGTGTTCTCCCCTGGTCATAACTCTGGAAACTTTGGAGTAGCTCTTCAAGAAACCCTTGATTAGAATTCCTCACAGTAGTCCAGCACTGAGGGCAGAAAGGGCAAAGCCAGCTGTGACCAGGCTATGTATAAGAACAAGGTTGGTGATTAAGAAAAAAAGTCCGTCCTTCAGCTTTGAAGCTAATCTTGCAGAAACACAATGACTTACCAATAGATAACTAAACAGCCCTCTATTCATCTTAGTTACTCAAAATGAAAGAATAGTAAGATTGGTAATACTGATAAACCTACACGTAATTTTATTTCATTTTGAAAATCTCCCTGCAATTTTATTTAGTTTTGAAAATCTGTCATGCATGACTACATTAATGAAAGCCATAGATTGAAAATTCATAAGCAGGACTTTAAACTGGTTAGAGTATTTCGGTAACTCATGAGTGAGAAAATACATTTCATTTCTCTGTCCTGCTGTGGGTCTCCTGGGCAGTTCTAGGAGGTCAGCACTTGCTTCAAGGCCATGGAAACTTGAAGGTACTGGATTCTGTATCTCCAGGATCAATCAAGAGTGAACCCATGTGCAGGATGCCCTCACTTGTCCTTCTGTTTTCGGGGAAACAGAGAGATCTTTGAACTAGTTAATACTCAAAGGAAGAAATTTGTACCAGGCTTTAAGATATAAAACACGCAAGTGAATGAAAGATACTATCAGAAAACAAATAGAAAAGGCACGGGCTGATGTAGAATGGGGTTTTATATAGTATATACAGTACAATTCCATGGAAAACTATATACTAAAATTAAAGTTTTATAAATAGTCTCAAAAGGAGAAGTGCAAAAAGCCAATAGGTATGGTNAAATACTATTCATCATAGTTACTATAGAAAACAGATTTAAACACTAAAATGGCTAAAATAAATGCATGTCAATAATAAATATGCACAAATAGCATGAAACAGCTAATACATTGTGAGGATGTAACACAGAATACCACCTGGAAAGCTAGCAACTTCTTGTAAGTGAAGCATTCTTTTAAATATGTTAGGCCATACATATTTATACCAT
This sequence comes from Neotoma lepida, assembly GCA_001675575.1. Lineage (NCBI taxonomy): Eukaryota > Metazoa > Chordata > Mammalia > Rodentia > Cricetidae > Neotoma > Neotoma lepida. Next base: position 16,414 of record LZPO01056674.1, read on the forward strand.
TGCATTTCTATATATTTATCTAAGAGACATAAGTTATATCCTTACAATGTTCTGTACAGCAGTACTCATAGCAGCCTTCTTTAGCCAAACACACAATGCAAGTAACTGTCAGTTACTAAATAAATCACAAGCTATTCATAATTAACTAGCATGGAAAAAGAATGAGGCACCAATGCATGTAACAATAATGACAAATGTCAATGGCCACAGTTTGAATGAAAGGAAAGAGAATAGTATTACACATGCTAACACAGATATAAGTGTGTGTGTGTGCATGTGTGTAGGTGTTGCATGTATTTGAGAGGCTGAGTGTGTACCTGTGTATGCATAGAAAGGCTAGAGGATTGGGTGTCATTCTCCAGGATCCATCCTCCTTGTTTTTTTGAGACAGGGCCTCTCATTGGCGTGGACAAACCTATTAGGTTAGGCTAGATAGCCAACAAGCACCAGGATCCTCCTGTCTGTCTTCCCAGCACTGGGTTTGCCATCACACATTAGCACATCTGGCTTCTTTCTATGTGGGTTCTGAGGATCAGACTCAGATTGTCATGCTTGTACACATTCCACTTTATGAGTTGAATCAGCTTTATCCCCAGCCCATATTTCATTTTTTCTCTCTGTAATACTTAATGTTGTAGCAGGCCGGTGGTGGCGCACACCTTTAATCCCATCACCTGGGAAGCAGAGGCAGGCAGATCTCTGTGAGTTTGAGGCCAGCCTGGTCTACAGAGCAAGTTCCAGGGCAGACTCCAAAGCTACACGGAAAAACCCTGTCTCAAAAAAACAAAAAAAAAACCCAAACAAACAAACAAACACACACACACACACACACACACACACACAAATAACCAAACTTAATGTTGTACAGTAAATCACTAAGTATTATTAGCATATTCATGTGTATTTGTAATTTTTAAAATTTATCATTCATTATGTTTCTCTGTGTATATTTGTGCACATGTATGTGTGTGAGTGCCTACAGAGAACAGAGGCATTAGATCCCTCTGGAACTGGAGTAATAGGCAGTTTTAAGACACCTAATATAGGTTCTTGGAACTAAACTCAAGTACTCTGCAAGAGCTATTCTCTTTTTACCACTGACTTGTCTTTTCAGAGCCCTTCATGTGTATTTTAATAATTATAAATCAGCATTTTATATATATATANANATATATATATAAAATTCTTTGAGATTTCTAAACACAATCATGTTAAGTAACAACTACTAACATCTTCCTTTATAAGTAGTTTGCATATTATTTCATATTCCTGCCTTATTGCAATGGTTACCATGGCTAAGCTGTTAGAACAATTATTTTCACCTAGTTTTTGAGCATGGGTAGAAAGCATTGAAATCTTTCATTGTTAAGTATGATACCAGTTGTTGTCTGAAACAAGAGGTCCTAGGTGATGGCAAAGAACATCCATCTATGTCACGTTTGATGTTAGAATAAAGGTTTCGGATTCTGTTACTCATGTTTNTACAGAACTGTAGTGATTCATATGGCAAAATGGTACTNTATCTCTAAACTAGCTTTAATAGGCATTTTCTTTATACGGTATGACTTAATGGTATGACACACAGCATAAGGAAGTTGAAACAAATAATGTGGGTTTTAGCAGAAAGACACATAGAAAGCATTAAAAAATGTATCCCCAAGCATTAATCAAGTTGTCAATCTTAAGAGAAAACATAGATTTTTACTTCCCCTTTATCTGTGGTGTGTGTGTGTATGAGAGAGAGAGAGAGANAAAGAGAGAGTTTGTATCTGAGGACATGCTTTGTGTAGGAACAGAAAGACAATATTTGGGATGTTATACAAATTTAACATTGGCAGTAGAATAAAAATGCATTTTAATGAATGTACATGTTTTATAAGTATTTTTGTCCAGTAATTAATTATGTGATCTAAATCTGTATGCTGCATATGTTTGCACATATATATTTACATTGTGTCATATCTACAATTCATTTAGGCATTATATTTATAATATACCTGGTTCAAACATTCATGTATACAAACTTTTATAGTATGCATGTGCCTCTTAATTTAACACAATAAAGAACTAAAAGGTGTAATTGGACACATTTTTTATTTTGGTC